>JASPKZ010004749.1:0-30028 GCA_030220185.1 Diploptera punctata | reverse complement strand
AAACTCCGACATGTAAAACTGCCTCCAATTCGCTGACGACCACTGAATTACATACTGACAGACAAATCTAGCAACTACAGATAGACTACAGACCACATAGACAAACTTACTAACTGGTTCTCCAAGTGGGAATTAAAATAAATGCTGACAAAAAGAAGCCATCACTTTCAACGCAGAGGACCAAGAGCAGAAACAATTACATAAATGGCAATAACTAAACTACAAAGACACAGTAAATATTAGGAATTCATCTAGACAAACGGACTAACATTCGAAGCTCACACAACCTACTAAAGAACAAACATCCACTATCGGACAAACTATACCCACTACTTAAAAACTAGAAACCTACCCACCAGACAGAAAACGTACTTTACAAAAGCACTAGTACGCCAACATACTATCCGCCGCCCAGGGGGGGGACACACAGCCCAACACATCTGCAAAAACTACAGGACACCCAAAAATGCATTGCCAGAATCATCCAAATTCCCCAAGGTTCACAACAACGGCCCACTTACATATACACTTCCCACTTACCTACTAACTGCCCAATCAAGAAACGGCAGCGAAAACTCCGGAGCCAAATCCAGAAACACAGAACCTCACTTATACGAAAACAGAGGCACTAGAAGCCATCAGACAACACTTACAAACGTACACCTTTAGACGTAACTTCACTAAAGACCTGGCCCTGAAAAGGGCCGGTTGCATTTAGTTCAAAGTTGGCACAGTCATTGCACAGGCATCGAGAGGATACTTCTCCCTGGCCAAAAAATTCCTAACCTACCCTAAGCCTAGCACTTATCTGATGGGTCAAGCCAAGATAACCTTGTCGGGCTACCAAAATCAACTATAAAACGATACGGCGTGGTGGCTTGCAGAGGTTTATATTTTGTGTTTTTAGAACGGTAACCATACTTGTGACTTTTAATGATTCTTTTTTTTTGGAAACGTTATTATGTTGGATATTTCGGGCTCTCGTGTAGGAGGGGTAAAATCGGTGTGCAGTTAGATAATATGTCTTTTTCTGGTTTGTACCCTGTGGGCATCAGTAAAGAGTGTTCTGCTGTCTGCCGACTTATCCATTTTGTTTAGGACGACTGTATCTTTCATGCTCTTACGTGGGTTGCGATGGTGCGTTAGTGTGCCATTTACACTTTCCACACTGCATGGAATCCGTATATGCCTGCTGTCTATACCGTCAAGAAAATTTCTATGTCGATCTGCTATAGGAGTGTTACCAGTGGAAAAGGCCGAAACAATCCCAATGATTCTCTCGCATTCTAAGGAACGCTCCGAAACCTAAACACAATCCTCACCGAAGAAAGGAAGGCTATCAAAACTTTTAACAACGGAGAACCCAATTATTATTCTACGGCAGACAAAGGGAAATTCTACAGTTATTATAGACACAGAAGAATACAACCGAAAAATCCACCGAGTACTCGAGCTTAGTAACCACCGCAAGCGTCAGGACGACCCCCCAACTAAACGCTATACGAGACACTAACAAATAAAAAGGCTCCTCGCTTCCCGGACGACGTGAAGAAAGAACTTCAGAAGAACGAAGCCCAGCACACGGGACATACGGATTGCCAAAAATTTCATAAGGTAATACACCTTTAGGACCGATCGTCAGCCAAATAGGATCCCTACTTACAACTTGCTAGATTCTCTCTACTTTATGGAACCCACACACTAATAACGTGACCTTATGTCAAGGACTCAGTTGCACTTCTTAGAAAACTATAGAGATAACATTGCAACCGGCAAGATATAATGGTGAGTTTCGATGTGATCTCACTATTCACCAAAGTTCCAATAAATGAGGATTTCACCCTCATTGCTGCCAAGTTTCCTCAAGACATCACAAAACTATTCGAACACTGCTTAACCACCAGCTATTTTCTATTCCACAACGACTTCTACGAGCAAATAGATGGAAATAAAAAAAAGCTTAAAACCCATAAAAAATAATAAATAATTTAAAGACAAAGGTAAGAAGCTTTTCACGTAAATATATTAACTTGTAGCTTGGGAAGTCCCTTGCGCCAAGTAGTTGCCAATTTCTTCATGGAAAACTTTGAGCAAAAATGTTGAACGACACCTCTCCAAACCCAAGATATGGCTCGCTATGTAGACGACCTTTGTATCTGGGAACCACGGGGAGGAGAGATTAGACGAATTTCTAACACCAACAACATAAACTCCAGTATACAAGTCACCATAGAAAAAGAAAAAGACAACAAATAGCATTCCAGACACCTGATCAAAAGGGAAGAAGACAGCAACATTACCACTCTCTACAGAAGAAAACCTAACACCGCCAGGTATCTTAATAAAAACTAAATCATCACCTTAAGAAAAATTTGGATACAAATCAATGACAATCGAACCCAAAAAAAAACTTTTATCCGGCTTTCTTAAAAACGGAACTCCAACACCTCCAGACGGTTCACAGCCAATGGATACACCAGGAAAATAAATCAAAACCGAGCCCAATCTCCAGACGATATAACAGCACAGCCGCAAGGATCAGAGGAAACGCTTTAACAGGGCATTTTTTACCGTTCATCAAGAATTGTAACGGGACCGCGTGGAAAATACTACTAAGAAAGAAGACTTAAGGACAGTTACAGGCTACCAAGAAAATCAAGACCTTCTCAGACCTATAAAGGATCAACTCCATCCTCATCTGACGCAGGCATATACTGGATTCTTGGAGTTGTGGAAAAGTGTATATAGGCACCACTTAAACGCACCATCGCAACCACAATTAAGAGCATGAAAGATACAGTTCGTCTTAAACAAAGGATAAGTCGGCAGTAGCAGAACACTCTTTACTTGATGGCCACAGGGTACATACCCGAATACAGACTATTATCAACTGCACACACTATTTACCCGTCTGCACGAGGAAGCCATCGGAAAATTAAACATACTACCCGTTTCAACAGAAAGAAGAATCATTAAAAGTCAACAAAGTATGGATACCGGTTCTTCTAAAAAAACGCAAAATGTAAACCTCGCAAGCACAGTCGACTAGACTATCAAACCAGGCAATCTCAGGCAAACAATGAGTCCCTACCGCGACCAATCAGAAGACGGCTTAAACGTACAGTCGACTAGGACCACAACAGCAATCCATTGGAGCTATGGAAGTCCCTAACGCTGCCCCATCGGAGGGCAGATACAAACTTACGAACAGCTTTGTGGTGGAACGTATTAAATAAGACAGACAGCGGACAGAATGCCAGACCAAGACTTCACTTGGTGAAAGTCAATCCTCATTGTTACCTCTCCCAAGTAACCAAACCTGGTCTTCTTCACCCAAACAAATGGGACAACAATGTTTAAGATCGCACTATACCGCGATACAATTAAGTACAGTCGAGGAGTTCTCAAGATATCAGCCCTTAGTGGCTAAGTCTATCTACTATGGAGAAATCCTCTTCATGCACAAAATATTTAACCTATGTTCCATAGGTAAAATTGAGGGAATTATTCTATCCACATGGATTCTAGAGAGAAAAACATCTTCCACTATGGTAGTTTAAATAAGTCAGAACCCCTTATGTGGCATAAAGAAATTTACCTGCAAACGTCGCCGTGGGTAACAAAACGCAGGAACTGGATGGTGCCAGTCACCTCCGATAAAACAAAACAGAATTGCCAGTCTCAAGACAACCGTGAGGATGGCCAGACGCAGGTTTTGCGGAAACTCGGGGAACTTACAAGCTACGACCACGGCCTCCAGCCCGAAAATCTTCAAGATCAGTAGAATGTTTTATTTATATCAAATACACAACACGTTCAAATTTGATACGTACATAGGAGAGTGTAGGTCCAAATATCGTTTATATCAAAACATGGTAAGGTTGGTTATAAATCTTCCTCATTCGGATTCTTTGATCAGGAGCGTCAAATGGAGACACTTCAACAAGGGACAAGAGTTCTCAAAACTTGTCATAAATCTATTTGTACCTACGATTCCAGTTTTGTGATAATTTGGTCCAAGTATCGTTAGAATTCATACACTGGGTCGAAACCATCATTGCATTTTTATTACATTATAATTGCATATCTGTAGCGAGACTGAAGTCTCCACAGTAAACTCTTTCAAATATTTAAGCTTATGTCTTCTTCGTCAAGTATTAGGCCAAGGCCTGTTACGATCTACAGAAAATTTTCCCTCCAGCGTGTCTAGACGGCCCAGTGATCTTTTTCTCTTGGTATATACTTATGATAGCTTTGGGGACCGTTTGAACCATTCTGTCAAATGGGTTTCAATTAGTTGGTACTGTTAATATCTTCCAAAAATTGGCGTAGTCTTCAATTCTTAAGATATCGGTGTTCCTTTCCGATCCCATCTGGTGTATCCCGCTGTTTGGCTGAATCTCATCACAAGCCGTATTCTGCTCATGTTGTCTTTTTAGTGTCCAGCTCACTACCCTGGTCCAAAGTTTATATCAACGTAAGTGTTGTTCTTTGTACAAGGATGGTTTCATAACTGATTAATCATTCTAAACTTTATTATAACTAGTAATTTTTCAGGGGATATCCTTTTCATCCCAGATAAGAGATAATATCCAAGATATTAATGATTAGATCTCTCTAAATTTTATTCTGGAGACAGATTTACTTGGGTAGGGGTCTTCCCATGAAATGCCTAATTTTAGTTTTGTTATTGATATTTTCCTAATTAAATTGGCACTATTTTTGTAATTTAAGTATGTAATTCTTCAAAATCAGGACTTGTTTGATTAGTTAAATGAAGTCTTCTGCATAGGGAAATTTCAAACAAGAAATTTCACGTTTAAAACCGGGCATGTATCAATGTACAAACACTCTCAGTTTCGGGAAGGATTATCAGAACCTGTAGATCTGTCGTCCCGTTACAGTATCCTAAAAAAGTAATACGTTCAGTCGGGAATTAATAGCTTCTCCATTTCTTACATTCCAGATTACGACGTACAATTGGATTACATTCGTTGCTTTATATTTAAGCTTACAATTGCAAATATAACCATGAGTTTTTATTAATGAATCGTTTTAAAAAATCCTGAAGCACAAATTTTGCAAAGAATTGGAAATTATATTGTAACATTTTCGCCTATGTGTTCTGATTCCATGAAGTTGCGAACATATATCTCATTAAAATCAAGTTCCCCCTAAATTCAGGGTTACGGCTTTTTAATTCGGGTAGATGTAGACATATACATTTAAAAACATGTGTCGGAATTTTTTTTAATACGTCTAAATTCATGTGACGAGAATCTGGGAAAATTCTATCGTGTAACCTCTGTTATAACTTACGTAATATATGTTGTAAGCTTCATAGAAATATTCTTCCTGAGGACACAAATCCAGAGCTAGTAGAGCCGAGTTACATATTTTATTGCTACTGAAGTCTCAACATTGTCTCAACACTCCCTGGAAGATATTTACTCTCAAAGCGGTTGTAATTTTTCTGGACGAGTTATTCTCAGGCATTGCTCTCTAAACGTTGTAGTTAATTTTTAAATAAACAAGTCCTTTTTTTGCTCCATCACCTGGAACAAAAATAAATAAAATAGAATGCAACAGAAATAGAGTACGTAATATTGAAAAGGCCAGTCTTGTTTGCTAGATTGTAGGTGTAATTTTGAACATACTTTTGAAAAGAATATTTTATGGTATATTTTATGTCCTACATACCCAATATTTTTGTGTTATATGTACAGATAAAGCGGAATACAAGAAAGTACGTAACTTTACGCTGTTAACAATCATTACAGGTATACAGAGTGAAGCGTTCGTTGGGGCATTCAATTTTTATGCTTGGTTTTTATTTGTTATATGAAAATAAATTACGTAAATAAAACATTCTTTTAAAATATGGGACTATTCAAAGAGAAGGAACAGACTTCAACATTTATTCTTCCAAACAACAAAAAATAGAAATATAATTCCAACTTTTGGATGGGATGTTTGAGTTTTACCACAGCCGATGGCGTGTTGTTTTGGATGTTGGGTAGTTGTATTAAATGTCAACACAACGGGATGTTGGATTGGATGAGAGAGAAGAAGATCAATACGGCCGGTGGCCTCACATCTCACAGACCTAACCTTTGTGATTTTTATCTGGGGGTTACTATGAGACCGCGTTTTATTCATCTATCCTGAACTTGAAAAAACTGCGACATTGTATGTTTAGTTGGATTGATACTAGAGACAGCTGATTCGTTGGCAAGAAAGGGCCACCGTTCTGATATTTCGTTTGTAAACACATGGTGTCATATTGAATGAAAAAAATAGTGGGATTTCAACTTTCTCTTCCAGGAACGTTGATATTGTTTTGTTCTAGTTGGAAGAAATGTCTGTTTCAAGTCACTTTTCTTTCTTTCTTTGTATAGCCTGTATTACAATATAAGGTGTGATATATCACTCGTCCTCTATAAAAACAGATTTTTGAAATGTTAACGTGTTCCAAATCAGAAGAATTAGTTATGCGGACTCATAATCAGTACTTGATTAATATTTTAACCTTTACAACCCCGCGGTGATTACAATGCATTTTAGAGTATTGATGATTATTCCTACTTTTTTTATTTATTTCTGTCGTTTTTCTTTCGGAACTGTTACTCCTTTTGTTTTAATTGGTAACCTTTTTTTCTTATTCACACATACAAACACAAAACAGGACACACACCCCGGACCCAAGGTGGGGATTTGAAATCTCTACCCTTCAGGAATCGAACCGGGTCGCCGGATGGGAAGGAGGGACTCTACCGACACGCACGGAACGGACGCTACTTAAATCCAAAAATGTATTAAGAATAAACTAATTGTCAAATGATTCTATCCTGTGCTTATGTTTTCCAATAATCGCTATATAATCTAATTCCCTAAATTCTTTAATACCATACCCCTCTTCTATTTGGTCTAGACGGCGCTTTCGCTCTGTTTCTTACAAGAAGCTTCCATGCCCGCCTTTGTTTCCCAATTGTGCCAGGTATCCTATCCATTGTAGTCTGCGGAAATTTGCCAGTTATTTTTTTATCTGGTTCCTATAAGATCATGTAACTCCACGTTATGGTCTTTTTCCCAAAAAACCTAAGAATTTATTATCAAAACTCGCATTCCCCTTAAATAAGAGTCATTTACTCTTCCATAATAATAATAATATAATAATATAATAATAATAATCATAATAATAATAATAATAATAATAAGTGTTCTATTATTTTGGCAGAGTTAAGGCCGAAAGTCTTTTTTTCCACTCAATAGTACAGATACAACTACCATGGGACAGTATACTTAATATAGGACCCCTATACTAATTAAAGAGATGTTAACATGTTGAGTAATGTAAATTCAGTTTACATCTTAGACATAACAAATGGTCATCTCTTGAACGCCATTTTTTAAGTCCTACTCGGCACAGCGCTGGATAAAACTAGTATAATGTGCAGTCCCTGAGCTACTGTGTATGTGGCGTAGGTTGAAGGCACTCTACGTGCCCGTTTAGGTCAGCGTAAGCATGCCGTCCCTGATTCTGTTAATGAAGGTCGCATGTCGCCTCTTCAATTTGCTCTTTTTCGCGATATTGTTATTAAAGTGTTATGAATTAAATATATTTTACTTTGACATTTGAATAAATCAATGAATGTGTTACATTAACAATTATATTTACCACAATCGGATTTGTTCAATGTATTGCATTCAAATGGCTGGTGCTGCGCCGACGTCTGCGCAATAGCAACAGCCTCTAAAAGTTGTTTTAATTAATTATATCTAGTTTTACATGACAGCCGCGCACAAGACTAAGGACAAAGGCAATCTCAGTGCCCAGCAGAGTAGGGGGGGAGTAATAGATGCTGAGGTTCATACACCGGTTGATTTTGTTAAAATTTTCATTTGAAGATATTTAATTTCTTCCTGATTTATTTATTAGAAGGTTTAATTACGTTTTTTGTGTTGCCTTAAAAGCGTAAAACTCAAATATTGCATAAATATCAAAATATAGGGTTATACGACGACTGCTATCTAACGTCATTAAAAAAAAAAAAGAACAGAACGGGAATCGAAACCGTGAGGTTAGGAAAGCAGAGATCCTGTAAAATTCTTCGACTACGGAAACGCACTAAGTCCAGCTCTCTTTTTCATCTTCTTGAGTGTGCACTGCCTTAACTATCAAACAATTCAGTACAATTCTTGAAAAGGGTTGATGTGTATAGGCTTCTGCGACGCTCACGACGTTCCGGATCGATTAATAGAATCTGCGGATGACTCATTTGTTGTATAAAGGTACGTACACATATGCGCACCGCTACCACTACGGCGCGCGCGCGGCGGTGTTAGTTCGTCGAATGATTAATTTTAACGAACCTCTGCGATCCATAGGAAACCCACAACCCTTCAGTAGAATTTGCAGATCAGGTGTAAACCAAAATGCTATTCCCTTCCGTTCTCCCGCTTGTCCTGCTTTCTCCAAAAAGAGGGACTTTTTAAAGCCGCGGGACGCGGAAAATTGTTAAAATCGGACTGTCGCCCAAATCGGGACGTGTCACGCTTTACTTATTTCATTAAACTTTATTTACACTTTTTTAATATTATAGATTAAGGGAATTAAAAAATTATATGATTGTATATATGTTTACAATTATTAGAATCATTCACATAAAATGGCCTTATTTTAATAAAGTTGTACATGATTATAATAGAGGTTGTACTTTATCACAAGATACAGTTTCTCAAAAAAAAGTATAAAAGGGATTCGTTAGGCATTAACAACCATTCCAATAGTTACTAAGACTATCAACATTCACGATGTAACCTTTTCTAATGTATTAAAAAATATTTTTCTCATGCTTTCTTAGTTAATTTTGTTAATTTTATTTTATTAATATTATCCTGTTTAAATATTTATTTATGTGTGTAATATATTGTGCATCTATAGTAGTTTGTATTAATTAAACTTATGCCTGAATTTGTTTTATTGTTTTTATTGTTAATTTTTTTATGGCCCTATTTTTGTATATTGCCCCTTGAACATGAGCAGTCTTGCTCTTTGGAGTCTTGAAGGAAATAAATAAATAATTAGTAATTAAATGTGTTTATATACGTATTGTTTGTGATACTTCAGACATAATATTATGAAATGAACGTCTTAATAAACAATGTTTTATATTATAATTCTAATTATTCTAGACAGTTACAGTACACAAGAAAAAAAAACACATTAACATTGAAAAAAAAAAGGCATCTCCTTTCAATGATTTTTTAAAATGATCCTTATGTTGAGGATCCCACAATAATTGCTTTGTTTCTATAAATATCAATAAGTTTTAACATGTTTTCTCTGACCACTCATACTCAAATAATAGGGCGCACCGAAAACAACGAACCTCTCAGGTACCCGTCCAAATCTTAAACAGCGAACCATCAAAGTGTTCGTGAAGAAAACCGGACATGAATGGATCGTGGTGCGGGACGCGCGCGCGGCGCGCGCACCTTAAAACCCCCGTCCAAATGTGACGAACATTGGTGCGCGCGCGCGCGGCGCGCATGTGTGTACGTACCTTAAGGGTGTACACAAACAAACAATTTATAGGACGATAATAATATTACTAAATATTTCACAATGACTCAATTACATGCTCAAAAAAATTAGGGGATATTGTAGAATAACCTATTAAGACTAGTTTTTTTGGAATAGTATTAGATGCAATCACTTTCTATTACTCCAATGATAATGTAAATAGTGTTTGGAGTTGTTACGTAACCTCGGTACCACACCAGAGGCCAGTGTCGGGCAGACCGCACCTCCCACAACTGTTCCAGAGCTGCATATTGCTCTTATGGAAGAGTGGCCTCGTATCCCCCAGAATCATTGCTAACCTCATTGAATCAATTGCCACACAGGTGTGAGGCATGCTGGCCGTTCGAGGAGACAATACTAAAGAAACATTTTCACCCATATTAATGTTGCTTTGTTTGTTTGCCATATTCCTAATCAGGATATCTTTGACCTATGGTGTGGGACATAGGTTACGTAATGACTTCAAACTCTTTTTACATTCTTTTGGAGTAATAGAAAGTGATTGCATCTAATACTGTTCCTAAATACATAGTCTTAATAGTTATTCTAGCAATATCCCCTAATTTTTTTGAGCAGTGTATATGGTGTGGTACATAGGTTTACGTAATGACTTCCACACTCTTGTTTACATTCTTTTGGCGTTAATAGTGAAGTGATTGTGATTCCTTATATATGTTCCTAAAAAACATAGTCTTAATAGGTTATTCTACCATATCCCCTAATTTTTGAGCAGTGTATATGTGTGTGGTACATAGGTTACGTAATGACTTCAAACTCTTGTTTACATTTTTTTGGAGTAATAGAAAGTGATTGCATCTAATACTGTTCCAAATACATTAGTCTTAATAGGTTATTCTACAATATTCCCTAATTTTTGAGCAGTGTATATGGTGTTGGTACATAGGTACGTAATGACTTCAAACTCTGTTTACATTCTTTTGAGTAATAGAAAGTGTTTGGCATCTAATACTGTTCCTAAATACATAGTCTTAATAGGTTATTCTACAATATGCCCCCTATTTTTTTGATGCAGTGTATAGGTGTTGGTACATGGGTACGTAATGACTTCAAAACTCTTGTTACATTCTTTTGGAAGTAATAGAAAGTGATTGCATCTAATATTGCTCCTAAAAACATAGTCTTAATAGGTTATTCTACAATATACCTAATTTTTTGCGCAGTGTATTTGAAAATCATATAGAATTTAATATCCCAACATATGTAGGATTAATCCTAATATGAAAAAGCTTTGATGATTTTGTAATAGAAATACATTATGGGATATAATGACAAATAAAGGATTCCACAAATTTATTATAGCTATACAAAATGTAAATGTAAATAATAAAATTGTAATATACAGGGGTTTTAAATCTAAACATGAAAATATTGTAACAATATATCATGGTGTCAACAAGGGTATCCTTTATCACTTTCTCATTTTAATTTATAATTTATGGAAGTTACGTTAAAATGGCAAATTAATTTAAATAAACATTCTATAATAAACTGCTGGATAACAAGATTATTTGCCGATGATCAAATAGTGATTTCAGTTCAGAAGATGATCTACAAAGAGCTATTTTAATTTGAAAAAAAATAAGTGCCAATTACAATTTAAAATTAAATAAATTAATCTAAGTGTGGCAGTTTTGGCAGTATTAAAAGCACCCTTTCAAAACACAATAAAATAAACAAAAATTACATTTTCCTAAAGTAATGGCTGTTTCTGTATTGATGATGGATCAGAATGTTGGACAATCACTTAAAAGGCAAGAACAAAGATTGGAAGCAGCTGAGCAATACCGATTTTTAAGAAATATAGCAGGATATAGGGTACTCTGCTGGATGAGAAATAAATGAAGATATAAGAAAGGAACTTAATATTTCCAAATACTAGACCGAATAATTTTATATAGGAAAGACTGGAAAGAACATGTTGATAGATAGAATCCAGAAGGAAAGATTTCCAAAATTATTGCTAAATTATAAACCGCACGGAAGGAGAACTGTTGGTCGCCCGAACACAGGAGATGGTCTGAACAATTTAACAATTCTAGCTTTCATGAAACCGGAACGAGCCAACAGACTTAATCACTGGACGATGATGGTGAATACTAATGATGATAATGATTGTATAAATATGTAAAATTATAGGAGAATAAAAGGTTTATGTAATTTCAGTTTAAAGTTTTCGAGACAATTTAGGATGACAGAAGTCCCTGTAATGCATAATAGCACGCATGTCCAGAATTCAGGCTCTATGATTAATTTCCTTGTGCATCTCCGTCACATTTCTAATTATTGTTTGTATGTCTTCCGAATTAATCCATATCTTCAATTTTATCAATTTGTCATTAACTGCCCATTTCCACTGTGTAATGTATTTCTATGTAGGAACATTATAGTTAGTTTATTTCATGGTTTACTTCCAGCCCACTCAGCTCAGTAGTGTGTTGCATCTCCTCGCGTATCGCCTAATAATACTTCATCAACAGCATTAAACTAACAGCTTATTATTACCATCGAGTGTAGACCTTCCTCACCCTCTAAATATATAATGGCATATTCTGTACAAAATTAAACAGGGGTCTCAAGACAACCCTTGAGGTTGCCGGGCGCTGTCACTGGGACGAAACGTTGGGGAACTACAAGCCTCAAGACACTGCCTACAGCCCGGAAATCTTCTGCAAGATCATCATAGTAACTCCGGCCGTGAAAGCCTAAGTCAATATATTAGTCGCCTCTACGAGGGAAGAACTCAACCAGATACATTCGGAGTATCAAGACAATCCTTGAGGATGCCGGACGCAGTCTCTAGCGAAACGTTGGGGAACAGCCCTGTAATCTTCTGCAAGATAATCGAATATCTGTTTGAAGTTTTAATATAATTGATGAACAGTGTCATGACATATCTATAATAATTATAATTTATTTTATTTGCTAAACTATGATTTTAATTAAAAACATAAGGATATTTTATATTTAATTGAATATGCAGCAAGTCGAAGAAAATATGGTATGTAACAGGGGTTTCAAACTTAAAGCCTATAAGAAATTTAAAAAATGAAAGAATTGCACTTAGGAAAGTTTTTGTTTGCTGAAATTTTGTAAATGTTAATACATAGCCAGAGTTAGAGGATTTTATTCTCATATTGCAAGCCCCAGTTGCACAAGTGGTTGAGACACTCGGCCTACAACTGTTGGTCACTAGTTCGGGTCTCTGTCACTCCAGTTCGTTGTAAATGAATCAGAGCCATTTTAGACTTTCCCTCAGGGCTTGCCTCTCGTTATCACTACATCTCACACACTCGTGCCATCATCCGATTCGTAATTTCATTTAGTTTCATGAGGGCCCTGTTAGCCGGTGTCGTGGAGACTTCTAATAATTGGGGCTTCGTCTCATCTCATACATCAAGAAACGTTATGCAGGAACGAGTACAGAGTTTACCGAATATTACATTAAGGAGACTGATTTTCAAATTATGATTTCATCTAAATAATTTTATTTCGTTATTACCTGAAAATATATAAAACCATTAATCTACCACAAATATTATATGGACGTCAAACATCGACTCTTCCTTTAAGAGAGGAAAGGAGATTACGAGTATTTGAGAATAAAATTCTTACGAAAAATTTTGACCAAAGAGAGATGAACAGACAGGTGAATGGAAAAGACTAAATAACAGTGAACTAAACGGTATTTATAGGAAGCCAGTTATAATAAGAACAGTTAAATCTCGTAGACTGCGATGGGCAGAGCAAGTAGCACGAATGGGCAATGAAAGAGGTGCGTGGAAGCTTCTTGTAGGAACCAGAGGAAAAAGATCAGTTGGTAGACCAAGAAGCAAGTGGGAGAAAAACATTAACCATGATTTGAGGGAACTAAATTACAGAAGGAATGATTGGAAAACATTAGATGAGGATAGGGATGTATGCGGCCATGAACCAACGGGTTCGATAGTGTCAGTGAGTTAGCTATTACGATTAATTTTGAATTTATTTTTTTCATGATCAATAACTTTAAACCTTAACAAGAAAAGAAATGCACAACTTTCCTGAAAAAAGTTAAATTTACTCCTGTAAATATGATTATAAATTGAACTTTTAATCATTTAGGGTTTATCGAAAGTCCTGTAAACAGGGGGTATCATTGAATAAACCCTGCTGTCAATTTACAAAGATCTTGCATGTTATCAGATCTCTGATTTTGAATGATTCATATTCAATTAATTATCTATCTGATCTAATTCTTCTTCTTCTTCTTCTTCTTCTTCTTCTTCGGCTTTCCCCCACTTATAGGTTTGCCGTCTTCAGATTCCATTGATCTCTATCATTCCAATCGCCCTCTTCCAAATTCCTATCATCTATTATTGTCCTGACGTAGGTTTTCCATTTCCATCTTGGTCTGTCACGTTTATTTCTTCCAGGGGGTGACCATTGGTATATATTTTTTGGACATCTTTCATTTTCCATTCTTTGTACATGGTCATACCATTTAAGCGTTTGATTTTCAATCCTCTTAACAATAGATGTGGTGACATTCTTTTCTCTCCAAAGGAATTCATTTCTTATTTTATTCTGTCTTGTTTTTTGGAGGCTTCTTCTAAAATAATCAAATTCAACTGTTCTAATTTTGTTATTTTGTAATTAGGTCAAAGACCAAGTTTCACTTTCATATGATGAAATATCTGTATTATGCTCTTATAAATTTTCATTTTAGTTTTCTTTGTAATATTTTTTGTTCCAAATTACTCCATGTAATGTCTTAGTTGCATTTTTTTGCCATTACAATTTTAGTCTGTACATCTCTCTCACAGGTACCTAAACTTGTAATTATTGACCCAAGATATTTAAAAAATGCACATTTTTTATTTTCCCCGTTTCAAGTATGAGGTCACCCACATCCTTTCTCAAACACATATATTCTGTTTTCTGTAAATTTATATTCAGTCCCCATTTTATATTCTTCCATTAGTTTATTTATCATATATTTCACATCATCTTCATCCCCTGCAAAAATTATTTGATCATCTGCAAACAACACTGAATGCAGTACTTTTCCTCCTATAGGAATACCCATTTCAGAACATTTTTATACCATAAGTTAAGAGCCTGCTCTAAATAAATGTTAAAAAGAATTGGTGACAAACTGCATTCCTGCTTGAGGCCTTTATTCACTGTGAATTCTTCTGTTTAATTGTTCTGTATTTTACTTTAGCTTTTGTTATCTGATCTAATTAATCAATCAAAAAGTTCTTCCCACGGTAATAAGGAATGCTTAAATAAAAAGACGCAAATATTGCATAAAGTTATAAAAATGACCATTTAGATACCCCAAGCGAAACAAGCCTAGAGGGCCAAAGGCCTACCAGCCGGCTGATGGCCACATCCACATTTGTTAATCGCAGAGGTTGACGACGATCATCTAGGCAGTTTAGGGGTGACATGTGGTCAGCATGTCGGGTCCCACAGCCCGTTTTCTTAACCTTGAGTCGCTACTTATTGCAGCTACCCAAATGCCTCACGATGCTGGGTGGGCACCGGTCCCATACTGGCCCAATTTCCATGTGAAAATTTCTTCCCCCAAGAGAACTCTAATCTGCGCAAGTCACGTAGCTCTGCGCCAAGGCTTATTGCCTTAACCACTCGGCTAAGGCGTGGGACGATCATTTAGACAGGTCTAATAAAAACACAATTTTTTGTACTCTCGTATAAATAGTAATTTTTGTGTACTTTATCCAAATTTGTTACTTTGAGGATCGAACACAGATACCTTTAAGGTCTCATGGTAACTCTTTTACGGATAAATAAAACACACATGGAAGCTTTCATAAAATATTTGTCTTAAGCTGTTAAATAACAGAAAACAATAGAATATGTCTGGCAGTCAATTCTGACTGCTTCTCTCTAGTTGCTTGCAGTATTTATGAAGTCATAAATTCAGTACGAAACCTCGTATGATTGTAACAAGCATTGAGATTTGTTAATAAGTCAACTTATCTCAAAATAACTAACTCATTGGCTCTATCGAATTCGTAGGTTCATGGCCGGGCAGACATAAGCTCTCCATACATTCCAGATCTAATGATTTCCAATCATTCCCTGTATGATCTACTTCCCTCAGATCATGGTTAATATTATTTTCCCACCTCATTCTTGGTCTACAAACTGGGCGATTTCCCCCTGGTTTTCCTACAAGAATTTTCCATGCACCTCTCTCATTACCAATTCGTGCCATATGCCCTGTCCATCGCAGTCTATGAGACTTAACTATTCTTATTATATCTGGCATTCTATAGAGACCACGTAGTTCACAGTTACGAAGTCTTCTCCATTCACCTGTCTGTTCATCTCTCTTTATTTAAAAAAAATTCCTAAGAACTTTATTCTCAAATACTCTTTATCTCCATTCCTCCGTAAAGTAAGAGTCCATGTTTCGCTTCCATATAATATAACTGGTAGAATAATAGTTTTATATACTTTCAGATTAACGTCTTTTGGAATGAGTTGAGGAAGACAAGATTCCCTGTAATACATAATAGCATGCATTTACAGAATTGAGCCTTATTTTCTTATTTTTACATACTACATAATGGTGTAGGTAAAGTGATCGCACTACAGACCTCAGGAGGTCCTTGGGGTGGTAGGATTTTAATACTCCCACTTATTCTGGACATTCGGAACTTGATGTCAGCCGTCTTTACCCCCAGAACTAGCGTCTGGTACTAATTTTCGGTAGTGGCTGGTTTGACCCCAGGGCCATAGTGCCGCCTGAAGGTTTGGGTCAGTTTAAAAATCCTGACCCCACCGGCTTAGTTGTTGCCTTAATCACTACGCTAAGGCGTGCCCCCGAATAAGTTATTAAATTACATAATAGTAATATCCATCGATAGTAATTCTGCCCGAGGGCAGGTCTTTCACCGCAATCATAGTATTTTCATGCCATGCTTTGCAGGTTTACTAGGGAATTATAAGTGTGGTAGCTTCCCGATCCTTTTCACACCGGTGAAAGATGATGATAATGATAAGGATGACGATGGTCGGATGATTTTCGGGGACCGTTGAGCCCTAAACTTCCTGACATTTGTCTTACAGGTGAGGAAGAAGCCCGAAAAAACCCTCACTCATGAGACTGTCCGGACCGGGAATCAAACCCGTACCAGCTGAGTGACAAGGCAGCACTCTACCTCCAGACCACAACATTGGACAATAGTAAGTTAATATAAAGAAATAAATAACTTGTAACTTGCAGACCTAATTAAATCCGAGTTTCCCGTGTAAACAGCATTTCGTGTTTGCAGACTTATTACATTATTGATTAAATAAAAATAAAACGTAGTTTTATTTGATTTTCATATTTATTACGTAATTCAGTGACAGCTGTTTCGGTACACTGTCACTGAATTACATAATAAATATGAAAATCAAATAAAACTACGTTTTATTTTTATTTAATCAATAAATATGGATTTTCATCAAGTAAACACCAACTCAATTGATTATTTATTACATTATTTGAGAATACAACACATGTCAATATTTATATTTGAATTATGATAAATGAAACTATTGAGAAATTTTAATGACAATGTTCTGCAAAATAATTGAAAATAAAGTCGTTAAATATCATGTATATATTGGCAGCATCGCGTTATTCCATAGTGTAGAACGCTTCGCGTTTGTGGGCGCATGCGCGTGGTGTCTGCCTGGAATTTTGAAAAAAAATCACTGCGTTTAATAAAAACTTAATCCATGAATTATCCCAAACTGGCCGAAATTAATTCATTTATAGAGCCACAGCGCGCAAAGCAGCAGTCATTGTTTCATTCAAGCGCGCAAATTAATTAAAAATCTTCACTTTCATTTGGAATGTACTTGCAATTAAAAACATGAAATGTGTAAGAATATTCTAAAACAAAATAAAAATGTTTAGAATGTTTCATATCCTCAACTCGTGTCCAACTCATAGTCGGATCTGCGGATGAAATGAGATGAAAGTCTATACTTTTAGATGATTGTGAGCGATAAGTATACCGGATGAATACGTAACAAGGGCGGATGAACGAAATGAAACTAGATATATCAGATGAATATGAAAAGATAGTGGAATGAAATTTGTGGGAGAAACCCCGAGGAAACAGGCCCAAGCTCCGTTCCGACCACCATGAAATCCACATGGAGTGACCGAGACTCGATCTCGAGACCCTATCTTAGAATATGAATAATTCTAAAAAAAAAGCTTAGAATATCTGTATACCTTAATAAAATATTAAGCTTTTTGCAAAATACTGTCTGATAAATTGCAATGTACACTATGTGAAAATGCTGTAGATATAATGAAATAATATAGTTACTTACTTCATGATGTTGAGTGATTCCGGGTTCTGTGGCCGTGGTCCATAGTTGGTGTTGATACCAGACGTTTCGCCCTCAACTGCGGAGGGCATCTTCAGTGGCGAGTGCTTCTAGGCGTGTTTCCTGGTCGGAAGCTCTACTTAGAGTGAACGCTGCGGGTGTTGTATTGATACTAGTGGTGGGAGCAGGGTGAGCGGGCGTGGCTCTTGCTGATTGGCTAATGGTCGTCTCCTTGTTGTCCCTAGTGTTGATGCATTTATTTTCTAGTGTACGGTACCAGGCCTTAGACAGTTTAATAACCTTCCTCTTTTCTGTTAATATTTTCCTTATGCTTGTGTATTTCTATAGCCTCTCGATATAATCTAGGGAAATAATAGGAAGTTGTGGCTAAAACTTGTGTATCATCGAATAGAATCTGGTGTCCATTCATAATGGCATGTTCTGCTACAGCCGATTTATCCATTTCTCCTTGTCTGCAGTTTCTTTTGTGTTCTGATAAACGGGTGGCTATACTTCTTTTTGTGGTCCCTATGTATGGTTTACCACACGAACAAGGAAGTCGATATACGCCGCAAGTGGAGAGAGGTGGCCGAGGATCCTTAGCTGAGCGAAGGCAGTCTTCTATTTTTCTTGTAGGTCTGTAAACTGTTTTTATGTTGTATTTTCGTAGGAGTTTTCCGATACGATCTGTGACTCTTTGTACATATGGTAAGTAGGCTATGCTGGTTGAGGGTGTGTTATCCATTCTGACGTGCTGTCTTCGTGGATGTATGGTTTGTCTTATTTCCTTGGATGTGTAGCCATTTTTCTGGAAACAATTGAACAGATGGTGTGTTCTTGTTTAAGGTGTTGTGGTTGGCATAACTTAGTCGCTCTGTCGAACAGTGTCTTAATGACACCTCGCTTTTGTCTTGGATGGTGGTTAGAGTCTTTGTGCAGATATCGGTCTGTGTGTGTAGGTTTTCTGTAAACTGTATGTTGAATTTCCCCATTGCCAGTCCTTATTATTTGAACATCCAGGAAAGGAAGTCTTCCATTATCTTCTTTTTCCATAGTGAACTGTATTTTGTTGTGTCTGCTGTTAAGGTGTTGAAGGAAACGTTCCAATTCTTCACTGCCATGTCTCCATACTACGAATGTGTCATCAACATAGCGAAACCAATGTTCTGGAGACTATTATTTCCCTAGATTATATCGAGAGGCTATAGAAATACACAAGCATAAGGAAAATATTAACAGAAAAGAGGAAGGTATTAAACTGTCTAAGGCCTGGTACCGTACACTAGAAAATAAATGCATCAACACTAGGGACAACAAGGAGACGACCATTAGCCAATCAGCAAGAGCCACGCCCGCTCACCCTGCTCCCACCACTAGTATCAATACAACACCCGCAGCGTTCACTCTAAGTAGAGCTTCCGACCAGGAAACACGCCTAGAAGCACTCGCCACTGAAGATGCCCTCCGCAGTTGAGGGCGAAACGTCTGGTATCAACACCAACTATGGACCACGGCCACAGAACCCGGAATCACTCAACATCATGATTACCGGCCGTGAAAGCCTGCATTCAATTACTTACTTCATGTTCATCCAAAGTATATTCGGGATTACATTCAGCCATCTTCGCTTATCGAATTCAACTTGATGTTTATAGCGCGCACCACACCGAAAAGTTCAACGTACAAAGTGTTAAAGTTCATATCATTACTCTGGGTTTATGTTGGAAATCAATTACAGGTAAGTGCTGTGTTATTTCAAATTATTGGAAGGGGGTTTCTTTCCCCCTCTACTTACTGCAAGTAGGCTAATGGGACAATATGCAGGGTGGAAGGTCGGTGGTAAACCATCTATTGTTCAGTATTGACAATAAACAAAAATAATTATTCTAGGTAGACTGTCCCGTTTTCAGCAGCTTGGTTAAATTTTATATTGTAATCCTCCGAAGGAATGTGGTGTGGGAATGGCAACACCAGCTATGAAATAAAGTACAACCATATTGAAAACACTCGCTCTATTTACGAAAGACGAAGTCATAGAAAACCGCAAAATGAAAACTGCAAATTTGTCATCATCATCATCATCATCATCCATGCAAGTATTAGGCCGTGTGGCCTGTTACGGTCTCAAAGAGTAATTTTCCATCCAGCGTTTTTTTGGACGTCCTAGCGATCTTCTGCCTTGGGGGCAGTGGCGAAGTATGGCTTTTGGAATTCTATGAGACAACATTCGTTGAAGATGGGCCTTCCTGTTGTTCTGGTAGTTTTGTATATGGTGAAGAATTGGTTCTACATCCAACTCTTCCATAATTTCCTCATTTCTTTTATGGTCCCACGTTGTTTAGCCTACTGTACGGCGCATAAATCGCATCTCACTTGCTGTTATTCGGCTTTCACCTCTTCTTCGTATTGTCCATGCTTCACTAACATATCTTAATACTGGTCTTGCGAGAACCTTATAAAGCCGTAATCTTGTGTTCTTCTGTACTAAAGATGGTTTCATTATACTGTTAATTATCCCCTTTGTTTTTGTAAAATTTGTGATTGTCTTTGATATATCATCTTCATCTTGAAATGTTAAATTATAACCCAAATAATTAAATTCATATACTCGTTCTAAGATGTCATCATCCAAAACAATTTTGCTAGGTATAGGGTATTTCCTACAAAAGACCATCACTTTAGTTTTCTTTTTATTGATTTCCATATTGTACCTTTTTTGCAATTATATTATAATTGTGTATAGAAAACAGCAAACTGAAAACTGAATATTTGTAAATGAATAATACTTCTCTTCGACTCGGCTGTAGGAACAAAAAGAAACTATCTGCAAGAGTAGTAAACCGAATGGCAAGTATACCCTACCTCCCAGCGCTAAACTCCATGGAGGACAGTTGGTCTGCTGTGAAATATTCAGTTAATACGCACAATATTTTTTTTTCGTGTTTTGTCATAATTTGATAGTTACATGAAACAAAATATTTAAAGTAAACATTGGTTTATCATCATCATCATCATCCCGTGCCATGGTAACGACCATCGTCTTCCGGAAACCAAACTCCATTCTTCTCTGTCCATCCATTGATCTTCCTCCAATCCTCTGATATTCAGAGCCGCTTGTACCCCTTATATACAATTTTTTTTCGGTCTTTGCTCTCTTCCTCCTTTCCATTGGGATCCATATGAAAAAAAAATATAATTTGTATTGTCCAGTTACGTTATATGGATGCGTAACCTGGAAAAAAATTGAGAATAAATTTCATAGGATACTTTTTGGACCAAGTAGAAATTGACAGGCAGACGGATAGAGACGGCTAACCTAATCATTAACCATGATTTGAGTGAAGTAGATCATACAGAGATGTTTGGAAATATTATCGCAGAATGGGGATGTATGGAGAGCTTATATTTGCGTGCAAGTACGCCTAAAGTACGTACACATATGCGCGCCGCGTGTTATGTTCGTCGAAATGATTAATTTCAACGAACCTCCTGCGATTCATAGGAAACCCACAAACCCTCAGTAGACATTTTGCAGAGCAGGTGTAATCAACCATGTGTATTCCCTTTCCGTTCTCCCGCTTGTCCTGCATTCTTTCCCGAAAATAGGGACTTTTTTTAAAATGCCGCGCGACAAATTGTTAAAAATCGGAACTGTCCCGCCAAAATCGGGACGTCTGGTCACGCTTATTACTTATTACATCTTATAACTTTATTTATACTTTTTCAAATATTATAGCATTAAAGGAATTTAAAAAAATATATGATTTGTATATATATGTTTAAAATTATTAAGAATCTATCTCACCATAACATGTCCTTAATTTTTAATAAAGATGTACATGATTATTATACTAGAGGTTGTACTTTATTGCACAAAGATATTAGTTTCTCAAAAAAAAGGTATAAAAGTGATTCGTTATGCATTAATCAACCATTACAATAACTTACCTATTGAATATCAACATTTCACGAATGTTAAACATTTTTCTAATTGTATTTAAAAATATTTTTTCTCATTGCTTTCTCAGTTAATTTTGTTAATTTTATTATTATTAATATTATCCTGTTTAAATATTGTATTTATATGTGTATATATAGGATTTTCAGTATAAAACCGGACACTCTGCGGCTGGCAGAGTGAAATGCGGGCGAGGAGAGAGCGCAGCCTGACGGGTTAAACCCCGTGAGGCGTGTCCGGTTTTATATTGGAAGCCCTGTATATTGTGCATCTATAGTAGTTTGTATTACTTAAACTTATGCCTGAATTTGTTTCCTTGTTTTTATTGTTAATTGTTTTATGGCCATTATGTTTTGTATATTGTCCCTTAACATGAGCAATCTTGCTCTTTGGAGTCTTTGAAGAAATAAATAAATAATTAGTAATAAATGTGTTTATATATTGTATTGTAATATTATGAAATTGTATACATAATATTATGAAATGAACGTCTTAAATAAATAATGTTTTCTAAATAATTCTAATTTATTCATACAATTACAGTACACACGAAAAAAAAACACATAACATTGAAAAAAAACAGGCATCTCCTTTCAATGATTTTTCAAAGTGATCCTTATGTTGAGGATCCCACAATAATTGCTTGCTTGCTTCTATAAATATCAATAAGTTTTAACATGTTTTCCTCTGACCACTCCATACTCAAATTATAGGTGCGCACCGAAAACAACGAACCTCTCAGGTACCCGTTCAAATCTAAACAGCGAACCATCAAAGTGTTCGTGGAAAAAACCGACAATGAGTGGATCGTGGTGCGAGACGCGCGCGCGGCGCGCGCACCTTAAAACCCCGTCCAAATGTGACGAACATGGTGCGCGCGCGCCGCGCGGCGCGCAAGTGTGTACGTACCTTAAGGGTTCGTTATTGCCTGAGAGTTGTTTGATATATATATATATATATATAATTTATATACAGAATTTTAATGTTTACATATCTTTCTGTGACTTAAGTTTTATTTTTCTTCTCCACTCGTCCCTCTCCGTCCAATCCATGTCCTCGAGTCCTCTTGCTCTCATTCCAGATCTTATTTCCTGCATCCACGAGTTTCGAGGTCTTCCTTTCCTCCTTCTTCCAGGTGGACACAATTCCAATGTTTTCCTGGGTAATCTTTGTTCTTGCATTCGTCGTACGTGCCCCATACCAATTTAATTGCTTATAACCGTATATAATCTACTATTGAATAACCAATATTCATTTTTTCTCTTATGGCAGTATTTCTATTTTGTCTATTTTTTTAACATCTTGCTGCTCTCCTCAAGAAATCCATTTCCATCGACATAAGTTTTTGTTCTAAGTTTTTGTTGAATTTCCAAACTTCAGCTCCATATGTGACAGTACTTCTCTCTATTGAATTATATATTTGTAACTTATTTTTCCAGGTTATATGTCTGTTCCATAAGACTCCATTCATCATTGCTGTTATTGCTCTACCTTTATTTATTCTGTTCTTAATATCACTTTCTTGATTATCCTCTTTATTTAATTTTACTCCCAGATACTCAAATTCTTCACATCCTCTAATATACCCCTTTTCATCTTCTAATATCAAATCTTCGGTTTCAGCTCCACATCCCATATAAAATGTTTTCTTCTAAATTTATTTTCAAACCCCAGTTATCGTATTCGTCCAATAATTTTCTGAATATAAACTCCATGTCTTCATATTCTTGAGCAATTATTATCTGGTCATCCGCAAATAACAGTATATATATTGTATCTGTTGATCCATCTCCAATTGGTACTCCCATTCCAGAACATTTTTTGCTCAAGTTTGACAGTGCTTTATGTATAAATATCTTGAATAATGTTGGTGATATGCTGCAACCTTGACGAAGACCTTTTGCTACTTTCATTTCTTCTGATACATATTTTCCAATTTAAGTTTAGATACTGAATTTTTATACAATTTTTTTATTGAATTAATAATTGTATCGTTTATGGTCATATCTTCTAATGCGTCCCACAACTTTTTTAAAGGTACAGTGTCATATATATATATATATATATATATATAAAGATTCTGCCTCGGTGATCTAAGGGTTAAATTTCTAGCCTGTAGCCCTGAGAGTCGCGGGTTCAACCCAACAAAAATTGATAGACTTTTAGTTTGGTTAACTCCAAGGAGCAAGTCCTCTGGAAAGGACTTCATGTCAGAATGTGAAGATATTCAGACTCATAAAAGAACCACAAGCCGAAATTAGTCTCATTGTAAAATTTAATTTGTGTTTCTCATCAGGTAATACCTAGTTGCCTGTTAGAGGATCTCTTTAGGGTAGCCTATAGACATAGAGAGACACAAACACCACACGTCCCGCTATAATACAGCGAGTGGTAAGACAAAATGCATTTGCGCGTAGATACTTGATGTCCAACGCAGTGGTCTCGAGGTAGCGTGCTGCCTTGTCACGCAGGGCCTGGGTTCGATATCCGGTCGGGGTTAGTTTTTCTGGGTAAGGTATTTATCGGGGTTTTTCCTCACCTGTAAGACAAATGTCAGGAAACTTTAAGGCCCAAACGGTCCCCCGAAATCATATAGCCATCATCATCATATCACCCTTATCATTATCGTCACCATCATCATCCTTCACCGGTGTGGAAAGCAACGGGAAACACCACACCTAAAATTCCCTAGTAAAGCTGCAAGGATAGCATGAAAATGCTATGTTTGCAGTGAAGGACCTGCCTTCGGGCAGAATTACTAGCATGGATCTTGATATGCGCTTGGTTCAAGTACCCATAACTCACTCGTCCTATCGAACCCGTAGGTTCATGTCTGCACGGACATATACTCTCCATACATTCCTCTTCTAAGGCAGTGTTCTCCGTTCTTGATCTACCAACTGGACGTTTCCCTCTGGTCCTTCTTAAAAGAAGCTTCCATGCCCCTTTTTCATTCCCCGTTCGCACTAGAAGTCCTGCCCATCGTAGTCTACGACATAAATTTTTATTAATATTCAGGTTTCTGTAAAATTAATGTAGCTCACAGTTACTGAGTCATCTTTATTCACCTGTCTGTTCATCTTCTCTTTGGTTAAAAAGTTTCCTTAGAACTTAATTCTCAAACACTCGTAATATTTTGTTATTAACCTTAAAAATAGGAGCCCATGTTTCGCATCCATATAATATTTGGTACATCCCTAAACTGGGAGAAGAAAAGTTTTATAAAATTAAATATTACTGCAAGAAAATGCATACTTTCACCATTAAATAATTATGACGATTTTACAATAGAGGTATACGATCCAAATCGCTTCAATTTATGTTTCAATAAGAACTGAGACCGCGGCGCGAACTGTGACGGTGATGTTAGTGATGCTTAAAGAATCGAGCTCCAAAAGTACACATTATTGCAGGAGGAGGAATTTTTTATTGTTTTACCGGTAGAAGAAGTGACACAGCAGGCCTACATATTTGTTTAGTATAATAATATTAATAATAATGATAATAATAATTAAAATTGATAAGGTTCACAAAATAAATTTAAATATTATTATACAGAGGATAGAATCCGGAGTTGTGAACACACAAATGTGCATATAAAGGGAGATGTTAAATGAAAAAAGAAAATTTGCAGGTATAAAGACTAGAAATTATTTTATAAGTATACGAGTAATATGATGTGTTGTCTTCAATAGCCGAGTGACGTGCCAGGTTAAAGGACCTTAAAATTAAACCCAGTGACTACACTGAGGGTAGAGAGAGGGAGAGAGAAAGAGAGACTGTTTTCAATAAATAATAATAGAAAAAATGCGCACAAGTTGTGCATAAAATATGTTACGTAAGTTTTGTCATTAATTTGATTCCCGTAGTTTGTTATTTGTAGAATTCTAACAGGGATATCCCTCGTTTTTTACAGGTGGTTACATGCTAACGGTCGCACAGTTCACACACACAGTTGTTCCCGGGATCGTGGCAACACTTGTCTTGCATATCTTGTGGTGGTATCCTAGTAGCATCGATATTGTTTTATTACATGGTGCCAGAGCTGAGTGCGCTTTGACCCATTCTTATTTTTATTGGTTAGGTATAGTGTATTCCATGTTTTAGTGTTGGAAAGGTCTCCGATTTCAACATTTTTAAACTTAAATTTGAATTGGAAACATTTTTAATTTAATGTAATAGGAATTTTTGCTTGAATTGTGGGTTAGTTAACGATTATTTATTGTATGGGTTTATCGTTTGGTTATCTTGAGAAATTTCTTTTGGTTGTTGTGAATATTTTATTTTTCTGTTTAGGCTTCTTCTGCTATTTGTTAATGTGTCAGGTCGGGGGAGTTCCTGTAGTGGGCCTGTTCAGTGTGTTGTGGACCAATGGCTCTGAGTAATGGGTTGGTGTGAGTGGTTCATGTGTTTGAGTTTTCTTGCTGTGTGATGATAGTGTTCATTTAGGTTTGTGAGTGTGAAGTCTTGGTGTAATTGTGTGCATTCTGGTGCGTCTGTTTGCATGTAGTAAATCCTTGCAGCTCTGTTTTGCACAATCTGTAGCCTAATTATGTGTGCGTCGTGGCCGGCATGTCCCCAGTTAGGGAATGCAATGGTCAGTATGGGAGTAGGTATTGCTTTTCCGTTTGTTTGTGGTGTTCTGAAAAGAGACTATGGGGTTAAAGCTGTCTGAGTCTGATGTTGCTTTTATTCTAGTGTAATCAATGTGCTGTTTGAATGTGAGGTGTTTATCCATCATTGTGCCAAGATATTTAATGGGTTCTTGTATTCTAACCTCTCTGTTATTTAGTGTATCTGAGTTATGTTTTCTTGGTCTCCTTTTGGTGAATGTTAATTGCTTCGGTCTCTTCTGCTGGGTTGACTTTGATTCTCCTTTGGAAGAACACGTGTTAGTTTGTTTACGTGTCTTTGAATGTTTCTTGTACATTTATGTCTTCATCTGTGCTGTAAAAGGACTGTATCGTCTGCATACTGTGCGATTTGTGTATTGTTGTGTGTTGGAATGTCTGCTGTGTATAGTGTTGTACAAAAATGGTGCTAACACGGAACCTGTGGTACGCCTGGTATAATAGGGAAGCTTTCAGATGTTTGCTGTAGTCGTATTTTAACATAGAAAGATTCTTTAGTAAGGAATGAGTGTATTAAATGTATGTAAAATCTGGAATGTTGGCTGTGATTAGGTTCTCTTGATAAGTCCTGTATGCCACACGGAGTCGTAGGCTTTTCGATGTCAAAAAATACGGTAGTAGTGTGTTGGCGATTCCTATATCCGTTTGTAATGTCGCGGGTTAATCTTAGTGTAGTTGTGTTGTCGAGTGTTCTAGATTAAACAACCGAAGTGAGTGTTGGGAATTAATGCGTGTATATTAGGCGGCTGAATCTAGTTAGTATTATTCTCTCCAAAATTTTTCCATGTGTTTTAAAGAGGCTAAGTGGTCTGTGGTTTGTGGAATAATGGATTTTTCTTTGGTTTTCGTATAGTATTATTTTTTCTTCTTGAATTGGGTTGGGAAAATGCCTTAGGATGAGAAAGAAGTATTAAAGATTTTTGTCAGGTGTATAAGTGTCTTTTTTGGAATTTCTTTAAGTGCCCTAATCGGAATGTTATCTGGCCTGGTGGCTTTCGGTATCTCCATTTTTATTAATATATTCCTGATTTCAGTAGGTTTGGTTATGGGATATTGTGTGTGTGGTTGGTTTGTCAGGTAGTGTCCTGTTTTCTCTTCGTGTTCTTCTGTGAAAGTTTTCCATGTGTGTAGTCATCTTTCTGGTTCTGAAAGTTCTGTCTAGTGTTTCTGCTATTGCCTGAGAGCTTGTCTATTGGTGGGTGTACTATCCATTTGTGCCATGTATGGGATGGTTTCTTTTTGTCTGTTAATTGTAAATCGTTTTTAGATTTTCCATATTTGTTTGGTGCTACTGCAGTTTGTATATCAGTGTCTAATTTTTGTCTTTATGTTCAGAGATTTTATTTTTAATTTGTCGAGTAAGTGTATTTAATGGGTGTCTGTCGTTTGGTCTCCTGTGCCTTTGCCATCCTCTCCTGATTCTGCGTTTTCTTGTAGTAATTCTTGTAATACCTGGATGTTATAGTGTGTAGTAGGACTGTGATAGTGGTTGTGACTTGTCTGTAAGTTGCTGCTATGGTTGTTGGTAAATGTTTGTGTGACTGCTTCTAGTTCTTGTTTATCTTGTGTGGTGATGTTTGGGTGTATGTATCATTTAGGTTTCGGTCTGTATAATGCCCAGTTTGTCGTCTTTATTGTGTCATTGTAGGTGTTTATTCTGCTTGGATTCAGGTCTATTTCTATTAAAAACTGGGCTGTGGTCCGAGTTTATTCATGTAGTACCGGATCTCATTAATATTGGCAATGGCTTCATTATAAATATATCCAGGACCGTCTGAACTTTGTGTTTGCTAAGGGAAATGTATTGGTTCTGTTGGGCCATTACTTCGTATGTGTGTCTGTATGAATGATTCTAAAAGTGGATTCCCCTTGGCATTGGCAACGTCTAGAGTTCAAACTTGATGTTTTGCGGTTGAAATCTCCTCCTATTATAAATATTCCTAGTGTGTTAACGGTGTCGAGTTCGCGATCCAGCAAGTTCTTGGTAGGAGAGATGTAGTGGGCTCCGATGTTGTTTAGTATTAATATGATACATTTCGATTGCTGTGATTATAGATTAGTAGTCCATTATAAGAGGGAGGTGATTATGTGTCTTATTATAGCTGTTTCTCATCTCCCGAGGTGGGAGGTCCGTTCGGTAGATGTCTAGCCTGCCGATTGTCCATGTGTTTTCAGGACTTAGTTTTGGTTTCTTATATTAGTTGCTATTTCAATCTGTTCTGTTTCTGAGTAGTGTGAGAATTCTAAGGCTTCCCTAAGATGCTATTGCGTTTCCACTCTAGGATTCTAGTGGTTTGTGTAGGGCGCCTTGGCCCATTTGTGACGACTTTACTCAACTATTGTGGCATGGTATTTAGCACTCAGGTTTTTTTTTCTGCTAATTTCATCAGGGGTTTTATAATTGTGGCAAAGTTTGGTGTCTCAATATTTCAATAGTCCTTCCAGGCCATGGAATTAATTTGTGTCCTGAGTATTGCTAGTATTTAACTTGTTCTGACGTTGTGTAATAGCATTAGGGATAGAGTGGTGAATTCTGTGTGGTAGGTGTAGGATGGAGGCTTTTGGACTTGATTCATGTTTCCAGGATCTGTTGTGAGAAATCTGCGTGTTGATTGGGCAGGCTGTGGCAATGGGGGTGGTCTTGTCTTGCTATCATTTTTCTGCTGTCACTAGGAATATCATCTGCTTGCGTTACTCGACTAGGCAGCTGCTTATAGAAAGGTCAGTTTACAAACGCTTGGCTACTAGAGCTTCGAGATATCCCGGCGACCTTGGTTCTGTTACTGCGGGCGACTTTCGAGCTTCGACGGTGGGAACAAGCCTCTTACTCTCTACTGCGACCTCAGCAGCTATTCCAACCCACGTTGAACCTGTTCCAGCGAAGTAAAAGAGCTAATCGTAATATATATACGGCACTAACATGTCAGGCAACTCAGAGGTAATTTGGCTAGGCTTCTCCTAACTCACCTCCCTTAACACTGCGCACGGCGTCACATTCCTCCCGCATCCCGCAATCCCCAGGCCTTATCCAATCCCAGGATAGGACGGGAACCTCCGGCCCTTTTTAACATGCCGAAATACGAAGAAAAAACAGAAAAACCCAGTACCTCATCAAAGAGGATGAATTCTGAAGAAGACTTTGAACAACACTCCCAAAAGACTTACTTGCAAAGTTACTGAACCAACTAACTCCGAACCAACGATCGACTAAATGCATTTGAGCCACTAACAACGCACCCCAAGAAACTGAAGTGAATATTACCACTCAAACCCCGGGCACCACCTAAAACCAGGAACCACCACCTATTATAGCAAGATTCCTGTAATCATGCTCAACAACTTGCAGAAAATAACCGTGCCACAAAGGCAAGTTTCAAATGAATATTCCAACAACACTTTAAAAAAAAATAAACTCAGAACCCACTGAGCATTTGAACATGTCAAGAAAACTCTGACCAAAAGAAATCCCCTATCATACCTTTGCACATGGGC
>JASPKZ010004748.1:0-65020 GCA_030220185.1 Diploptera punctata | reverse complement strand
CTGAGATGCGATAAGTTAATTGCTGAGGAAAAGAGTTTATTCTCCTTACGTTATTCAGATAATACTTGTCGTTTTACCACGTGATCAGGTGGAATGGGGCTTTATTTAGGTTACCTGCAACTTTCTGATAAGCAACTTGCTTCATAGGTACAAAACATCTTATTGCGAGGTTACTGGAAAATACTATTACGTAGTGCTTTATTTCCTTTGTGCAAATTGTCATAGCTCATTTTATTCTGTCGCAGATTTTTCAAATATAAATCTTAGCTTTTTTTTCCTGTCCTCTTAAAGTCGGTACCAGTGGACTAAATGTTACAATGATCCCCTCAGGGAACCTTTGTTGTATATTTAAAAAAACAAATACAAAGGCGGGACAGTCCTAGAAGTAGCTTGGCCTAGCAGACGGTTCATCATATAGCACGACAATGTAACTAAATGTTTTATATATTACTAGCGGCGTGCGTTGCTACACCTAAATAAATTGTGTGTTTTTTACGTTTAGTTGAATAAGTAAAAGGAAACATAATTATAAATTTGCTCTCTTCGTTATTGCAGCTAAAACAACAATAAACTAATTAATTATATTTCCAAATTACCTTTCATACAATCCAAATAGTAAATAAAATGTCATCATCCAATCACTATAAGTATCACTATAGGTAAAGCCATATCGTAATTATTTTTAGATACAACGTGCTGATTACCCGGCGTTGCCCGGGAATATACGTATCCCGATATACTTGGCATAAATGAGCTGAAACACAAAATTCGTTATGAAAATAAAACTTTAGTCATACGGGAAATTGTGCTAGTTGAAAACAGCATATTAGAAAAAAATAGAAGAAAAATGTTTGAAATGGTATGGAAACCTCATAAGAATGGAAGGAAGATAGATACCAAAGAAGATCCTTGATTGAAAAGCTAATGGAAGAAGTGGAAGAGGCAGTCCTAGAGAATGTTTGACAGATGAATTGAGGAGAAGTATGTAAGCTAGAAATTTGAGGGAAGAAGATGCTTTATACAGGAACCACTGGCGACAATTCACTGTCGGTTGAAGGGGATACGCTGTATTGTGGAATATTCCTAGTAAAAATATTATTATTATTATTATTATTATTATTATTATTATTATTATTATTATTATTTAAAAACTGGAATGAGAACAGGAGGACTGGAGGACATGGGGTGAATGTATAGGGACGAGTGGAGAAGGAAAATAAAACTTTGGCACAGACAGATGTGTAAACACTGAAAATCTATGTATAAAGTAAGTAACTCACTGGCACTATCGAACCCGTTGGTTCATGGCAGAGCGGGCATAAGTTCTCCATACATCCCTATCCTGAGCTAATGTTTTCCAGTTATTCCCTGTATAATGTACTTCCCTCAAATCATGGTTAATGTTATTCTCCCACCTCATTCTTGGTCTACCAACTGGACGTTTTCTCTCTGGTTTTCCTACAAGAAGCTTCCACGAACGTCTTTCGTTCCCCATTCGTGTCACATATCCTGCCCATTGCAGTCTAGGAGACTTAACTGTCCTTATAGAATAGAATAGACTTATTTAGCCTGGTGGAGTTAAAGCCATGTGGCCTTCTCTTCCACTCACCAGGACAAACATATGTTACATTTAAATAAAAAAAATACAATAACAGTACATACTAGACAATTTAATTATCTGGTAAAACTGAACAATAATGGAAATAATGCCCAATAAAGGTAAAGTGATCCACTACAGGCCTCAGGAGGCCCTTGGGGTAGTAGGAGGTTAAGGCTCCCACTTTTTCTTGACAATCGGCACTTTATGTCAGCCGGGTTGTCAACCCTGCGTGACGGCCGCCTTTACTCCAGAACAAGCGTCTGGTACTCATTTCAGTTAGAGGCTGAGTCGACCCCAGGGCCATAGTGCCGCCAGAAGGTTTGGGTCAGTTTTAAAAATCCTGACCCCACCGGGACTCGAACCCTCGACCTTCCGGCTTGTAGCGCAGTTCCTTAACCACTACGCTACGGCGTGCCCCAAATAATGCCCAATAATGCAATAAAATTAAATACAATTAAAATTAAACTAATAGAATAATGTATACTCAAAGGAATAACAGCTCGAATCTCCTATACATGAAAAGAAAAATGAAAAATATATACAAAGAAAGTAATAAACTCTAATGATTTAATCTATCGCTTATATATAAGACTTTAGGTAAATATATCGAGAAATCTTATTACTACTTTTATTAAATAATAAAAAAAAAGATTATTAATAGTTAAAAAAGTAATATTAGTGAGATGTTTCGATTAATAATTTTATTTTCAATTTGTTTCTGAAAGATGGTGAAGTTTGGCAGTCTCTGACATAGGGTGGAAGAGAATTCCATGTTCTAGCAAGAGAAAACCGTAAAAGATTTCGAGTAATAGGTAGTGTGTTGAGGATCGATATAAAGGACTATTTAACTCATTCCCCAAATGCGAGTCAATGACCAATCACGTTACAATGATGTTTGATTTACGACCAATCACAGTCGTGTTTCGCCTAGAATTTACCAACTAAAGTTTATCATAATAAAGAAAGCATCTCCTTTTTAACATTCTGCATAGGTCATAGCATTATTTTGCAGTGACTGACTCACTAAGAAATACGGCCACAAGATTGTACATATAGTGCATGAATGTCAACACATACCGCATGCTGGAGTTAATATAAAAACATGTATAGCAATTGATTATACCACCAAAAAAAGAAACCACTGTGTGCACTTCCTTAAATGCATTTTTTCCCAGGTAATAACATTCCAGAAAAATATAATTGTCACATTTACATTATAGGACATCAAAAATGAATTAATATACAGTTTGATGTGTTTCATTTTTTCTCCACTAGAGTGCATTCTTACAATATTGCGTTCCTTTGGCAATAAATAATGATCTGGTTGCAGTGATGAAAAAAAGAAGCATATGAAGCGTACCAATCGTTTCTCAGTTGTTTTCAAACATCGCCGTTTACATTAATTACATAAATATTTTAAAATAACTATATTTAAATAATGATTTGTGAGTAAACAGCTTAATTTTATTCGTTAAATAGTCTTAACATATGCCACCCTTGATTTCCAAATTCTCCTCACTTCGTGAGTCGTGAATTTATCGATAGTTTGGAAATCACTCGTGGCATTACTTATGACAATGTGCTGATGGTATCGGGTATCTGATTTATGGGTATCAGAGAGTCTAGTGAAGCGGTGTGATAAATAATAAGGTATTGATGTGTGTAATATTTTATAGAGAAGAGATAGGGAATGGATGGTTCTACAATTTTGTAGACAAAGCCATGACAATTGTTCCAGGGATGGTGTGACGTGATCAAATCTGTGAATACCACAAGCAAAACGTATACAAGAATTATAAACACGTTGAAGTCTTTGGGTAAGAACAGTATTTAAAAAGTGATCCAGCCCACAGCAGACCCGGAGGCCCTTGGGGTAGTAGGAGGTTAAAGCTCCCACTTTTTCTAGACAATCGGCACTTTATGTCAGCCCTGCGTGACGGCCGCCTTTACCCCAGAACAAGCGTCTGGTACTCATTTCCGTTAGAGGCTGAGTCGACCCCAGGGCCATAGTGCCGCCAGAGGGTTTGGGTCAATTTAAAAATCCTGACCCCAACGGGACTTGAACCCTCGACCCTCCGGCTTGTAGATCAGTGCCTTAACCACTACGCTACGGCGTGCCCCAAGAACAGTATTTAGGTCAGTAAAAATAGTATCACAGTAATCAAAATGGGGCATTGCAAGTGTTTCTGCTAACATTTTCCTTAGAGAAAATGGCAAACAATTTATTATACGATTGTTTTGGAAATGTTGTTTATTTGTCTATTCCAATTAAATGTTTACCCATAAATCTAATATATAAAAATGTTTATTTGTTTGTTCGTATTTTATGCGCTGCCATACCGTTGATCCGATTATGATGAGGCTTCTTGCAAAATGTTCAGGAGTTTCCTGGGAAAGTTTTAGGCTATAAGAGAGTTGTAATACTCTACCCCTTTACCCTTAAAAATCATCCCTTATAATGCAAAACGTGAAAAAATGGCTTTTTGGACGCTTAAATGGTTTACGCTGCCTAAACCGTAACAAATATATCAAATGAATGTACATAGAATTTAATATCTAAAAAAACTCTATAAAAAGTCCGCGACAGCGTATGTTTATCTTTAACGGATAACTCACGATAACCATTTTTTGTATTTAATTGATGCCAAGAAGATCGAGACAAGTGCGTAGATTCCTATGCAAGCATAGCAGCACATGGCGGGTATTCTTTTATGGATAACTCACAATAACGAATTTTGTCTTTTAGGTCATTTACACCAAGAAGATCGGGATAAGTAGATTCCCGGGCAACACCGGGTAATCAGCACGGGAATCTTAAAATAATTACGATATACATTTATAATTATTTTCCTTCTTACTTATTCAACTAAACATAAGAAGTACATTAATTTTCGTCTTTCAGCTAATTTATACTAAACATAAAAGCACATTAATTTTCATTTATTTAGGCGTAGCTGCGCACGGCGGGTATTAGCTAGTACTGCTATATATTTTATTGTCTCACTATAAGAGATTTGAACCCCATTAAGTGACACATCTAATACTGTATTTTTATTATTCTGGTTTCCTATAAAGACCGCGTAGTTCACTGTTATGTAGTCTTCTCCATTCATCTGTCAGTTCATCTCTCTTTGGTCAAAAAAATATATGTATTTATAGTATTGTTATTGTTATTATTATTATCATTATTATTATTATTAACTTTTCCCTATGGACCTCCTAATTAACGGTTACACTTACCTAATTGGTTTAAAATTTTCTTCCGACTTCAGATTGGATATCGACAGTCTACCAAACAATGTAATTGGGTACATTTTACGATCTATTTTAGCCTTGATTTTAATTATCATTAACATTATCTTATAGTTATTATCTTGTATATCGAATCTTCATTTAGTATTTTATATTAGAGTTAATTGTGATTGCTATATTCTAATGTAACATGTTTGTCCTAGTGAGTGGAAAAGTAGGGGCACATAGCCTTAACTCCACCAGGCTAAATAAAGAGAATAAATAATAAAATACAAGATTGTAAGTTAGAATGAAAGGTTTAGCAATGATGTGTCATAAAATTAGATAAAAGTTGTTAGGTGCTGTGAAGTCGCAAGATGAATGTAGAAAACTGTTGACACCTGCGAGATGCACGTAATTCTCATCAAATGATAATGTCATCACTACTCCTCCACAATAAAAATCACGTGATCTTCCAAACCGAATGCTGTACTTTTACACATTTCTCCTTTTCAAATGCTAATTTCAAACCGTACAATTAAGCGACTATTTTGAACAATGTCTATCCACATTACGTGCCTTTGACTATGAGGTATGTACATGTAGGCTATGTGTGTTTGTATACATATGTTAATACATTTTATTTCGATTTATTCCTTCACTTTATAGGCCTATGTGATGCAACAAACCTCGATGTTTCATATTTACCCAGTATATATTAGTTACATAACTAATTCATTGGCACTATTGAACCCGTAGGTCCATGGCTGCGCGGACATAAGCTCTCCACACATCCCTATCCTGGGGTAATGTCTTCTATTTAACCTCTGTATAATCTACTTTCCTCATATGAACGTTAAGGTTATTCTCCATCCTCTTTCTTCGTCTACCAACTGGTGTTTTCCCTCTGCATTTCATACAAGGAGTTTCCATGACTCTCTTTCATTCCCCATTCGTACCAAATGTCCTGCTCATCAGAATCTATGAGACTTGCCGGTAACTGTTCTTATTATATCGGATTTCTCATAAAGATGATGTGCCTGTAATGTAGTCTTCTTCATTCATCAGTCGGGTCCGTCTCTCTTTAGTTCACATATTTTCCTAAAAATTGTATTCTCAAATACTCTTAATCATTTTATTCCTTAAAGTAAGAGTCCATGTTTCGCGTCCATATAGTATTATTGGAAGAGTTTGTTTGGTAGAGTATATTTTTAGTTTAATCGGCTGCAGTGGACTAGTGGTTATGCTCCTTGCCTCTGGTCCCGAGGGTCGAGGGTTCAAACCCGGCCAGGGTCGATGGATTTTTAGGATGGAAAAATCCAAGGAGCAAGTCCTCCGGGAGGGACTTTAAGCCGTGGGCCCCGAGTCTGAAGATTTTCAGGCTCATAAAAAATCCTTAAGCCTGAATGAAAAGGCCTGAAAGCAAAATTGACCGATTTTTCCAGTCCTAGTACTACCTTGGTGATAGTGGCTGAATTCAAATACCTAGGAACAATAATCACAAATAGGAATGAGATGCACAAAGAAATTAAACATAGACTCAATTCTGGAAATGCGTGCTATTATACATTGCAGAGACTTTTGATGTCCCAACTCCTCTCAAAAAACGTTAAACTGAAATTAGGCTATATAGAACTATTATTCTACCAGTTATATTATATGAGTGTGAAACATGGACTCTTACTTTAAGAGAGGAAAGAAGATTACAAGTATTTGAGAATAAAGTACTTAGGAATATTTTTGGATTAACGAGAGATGAACAGACAGGTGAATGGAGAAGACTACATAACAATGAACTACGTGGTATTTATAGGAAGCCAGATATAATAAGAACAGTTAAGTCTCGTAGACTGCGATGGGCAGGACATGTTGCTCGTATGGGGAATGAAAGACTTGCATGGAAGCTTCTTGTAGGAAAGCCAGAGGGAAAACGCCCAGTTGGTAGACCAAGAATGAGGTGGAAGAATAACATTAACTATGATTTGAGGGAAGTAGATTATACAGGGAATGATTGGAAAGCATTAGCTCAGGATAGGGATGTATGGAGAGCTTATGTCCGTGCGGCCATGAACCTACGGGTTCGATAGTGCCAGTGAGTAAGTAAGTACTACCTTGGTTTCCTAGATGTCAGTATGAGGCGGAACGCTGACCACGGACCACTCAAAATGACCTATACGAAAACAAGTGTAACTAAATTAGTAGGCTATGGTTCAAATTCGATATATCGATTACTACTCACAAGTAGGCCCTACTTACAAAATTATTTGTTAATAATCTGGGCAAACTAAATATAATAAATAGGACCCGGATTTTTATGACCTTAAAATGTTTAAAAAATGACCTATAATATGTCCCCTTAAAATGACCTAAAAGTGTAAAAAAAGACCTAATGAAAATTATAAATTTCATAATAATTAAACAATTAATACTTATTAATTTATTAATTAGAAATGGTCTAAGAGAAGTAATGATTATTATTGATTGGGGTAACTATTCTAAAACAATTTCTGTTCTTAGTAGTAATATAAAATAATTTTAAAAAATAATTATCTCAAGGTCAACTTCATTTCTATTAAACTAATATGAAACGTTATTAACTAAGCACACCTTAATTGGCATTGCAATACACCACCATGGTCATCCATGGTTATCAAATGTGAACGATCGGCGGCTGTCCGCTAACACGGTTTTATATGGTTTAATGTGTCCGCGCGGCCATGAACCTACGGGTTCGATAGTGCCAGTGAGTAAGTAAGTAAGTAATGTGTCTTCATAACATTTTATTAAATGGTTTTTACGCAATGTTGATTCGTCTGGAACAGTATGGCCTATGACGTTCAAGGAAATCACGTAATTTAGAATTGTATAGTTTTTCAAGTTGGATATTTGCACTGACAAACACTTCACGCAATTCTTAAAAAAATAGAGTTGACTTGCTATTTGATGTAGAAGCAATTTGATTTAACAGCAAGTGAGGCACTTTTCTTTTGTTCACATTTTTAAGAGCCCGCAAATGTTTCTCGCGCCCGATATGTTGTTGTACTGTGAAACGTTTATCTGCAACGACTTTAATTCGCACACCTTGCAAAATAATACACTCCCTTCAGTAGGAAATGCTATTTCACCGAATTTTGTTACCTACTGTCTTAAACGGATAGCACTAGACTCTTTTAGTTTTGGAATTTTACACTGCATGAAAATCAACACAACCATACAGAAACACTACTCTCGTGAGACAAACGGAAATATTACAAATCGAAAGATTCCCGCATTGATGGGGAAGTATCGAATCAATCCACGTGGAAGCAGAGCACGTGGTTGCACGTTATATTGAGGCAATGCACTGTGGTTTCTCACTGACTTGCCTGAGTACACAAAACAAGATAGAAATATATATATAAACCGATACATAAAAATCAACATATATCCATAGATTATTTAAATAGTGACGTATAAAAGTACGAAAAATAAATAAAATGATCTAAAATAACAAACAAAATTTGTAAAATGACTTTATCAGAAAAAAGTGGAAAAAGTGCATTTTAAATGTCCTATAAAAACCTCATATATCCAACATATTTAATGCACAATGCACTTAATTATTAATCTGCATCGTCTCTGACAACTCACAAAAAAGATGACATTTCATCAAAATCCGGGCCCTAGTAATAAGAATAGCTGAGTCTTGTACTCTGCGATAATTAGGACACGTGGCACGAATGGGGATTGATAGAGGGACATGGAAAGCCAGAGGGAAAGCGCCCGTAAGTAGGGCAAGAATGAGGTGGATAAGAGCTATTTAGACGACTGACTGTATTTACAATAGCAGAAGTTTAGTATCGAGAAGCTCAAGTTAGAACATGTCCGACGGGAGCGTTTTAAGTGCAGCGAGTTTCTAAACCAATTTTGTAACATGTTGTCTACAATATTTTATCTACGTTCAGAGTATTTTAGTATATGTTGTATATTTAGCATATTTAATGAAATGTGTTTATTGCGGAAACGATATGCTTAGAGAAAGAGTAAAGTAGGCTTTGCAGGGGGGGGGAAACGCGCTCAACCAACAAACGTTGTTGTATTCTGCAATTTTGAATTCTAGTTTTATATGTGAATTTAAAGTAAAAATTAGCGGAGAAAATGATCTTTACAGTTTATCAAGAAACATTTTAAAATCAGTCCAAGATACAACTTTCATATACTCTCAGAAAAGCCAAGGAAAATTTATGTAATTATACGAAATCATCACTAAAGTGTATTTTACGTTTTATTGAATCTGTATTTTATGTTTTGATAGCGCGTTTTGTGTTTCGTTAGAATATAAATGATAGGTTTAGTAGCCAAAACTAAATATATGGTCACACGTAGAAATACATTATATAATGGAAATGGACAGCTAATGACAAATGAGGGAAATTTTGAGGAATTGGCTGAATTCAAATACCTAGGAACAATAATCACAAATAGGAATGAGATGAACAAAGAAATTAAACATAGGCTCAATTCTGGAAATGCATGCTATTATGCATTGCAGAGACTTTTGATGTCCCAACTCCTTTCAAAAAACGTTAAGCTGAAAATATATAAAACTATTATTCTACCAGTTATATTATATGGGTGCGAAACATGGACTCTTACTTTAAGGGAGGAAAGGAGATTACGAGTATTTGAGAATAAAGTTCTTAGGAAAATTTTTGGACCAAAGAGAGATGAACAGACGGTGAATGGAGAAGACTACATAACAATGAACTACACGGTCTTTATAGGAAGCCAGATATAATAAGAACAGTTAAGTCCCGTAGACTGCGATGGGCAGGACATGTTGCGCGTATGGGGAATGAAAGACGTGCATGGAAACTTCTTGTAGGAAAGCCAGAAGGAAAACGCCCAGTTGGTAGACCAAGAATGAGGTGGGAGAACAACATTAACTATGATTTGAGGGAAGTGGATTGTACAAGGAATGATTGGAAAGCATTGGCTCAGGATAGGGATGTATGGAGAGCTTATGTCCATGCGGCCATGAACCTACGGGTTCGATAGTGCCAGTGAGTAAGTAAGTAAGTAAGCCTATTAATTATGAACTAAAATGCCACAGCTTATTATTTATTTATTTATCTATCTGTCTAACGGCTGGTATTGTGGCCATTAACCTATAATGAAAATTACATAATAACAAACAGTAAATAAACAGTTAACATAATATCAATTATGGTGGACATTTGACATCTTCCTCCTACCCTCCCAGTAACTTTCTACTTATGTGTGCGACTGTAGGCCAGGGCATAATGTAAGGTGATGTCGCCCCATATCTATGTTGATGTTTACATAGTACACAGGATGGTAATTGCATTATCCTAAGACGAAAAAAGAGTTTTGCCAGCGTCATTTTCCGTTGCTAGGCTGAACAAATGCAACTGCGGTTCTTCTAGGGTAGTCTGGTGTTTCCAGAATTGTTTTTCTCCAGAGTTTATTAGCTTTTCCGGAAAGTATTTCATTTAGGTATTGTGCATTGTATAGTTCTTATATTGTAACTTTTGCAGTCTGGAATAACATTGGTTTTTGGTAGGTGAAGTGGGAGCACAGCTCCCTTCTTAGCTAAATAATCTGCTTGTTCATTTGCATATATAGAACAACATCCAGGTATCCATTGTACAGCTATTATTTTGTTGTGACCTGCAAGTTCTTTCAGAAGATCTTGGCCATGTTTTATATCTATAGAATAGGGCCGAAAGGTTTGAGCAAGTTATTGGATAGCAGCTCTAAAGTCTGACAAGATAACAGCATTATTAAATTTCTCTATATGGACTATAAGTTGTTGTAATGCCACTTCAGTTGCATGAACTTTCCCATCGTATGATGATGTGTTTCGCCCTACAGGGATATAAAATGAGAAGAGAGTGCTGAAAATATCAGCTCCCAGTTATTTTACACCCATCAGTGTAGATACGATCGTATGTAGCCAGTCTGTTGTCGGGTATCTGGTGTTAATGGTCTCGAGGGCCATAAGCCTTAAGGTTTTCTTGTTAGTTTGGTTTTTGGGGACATCTTCTTCGAGATCTATGGAGTATTTAACACCCACAGTTTCTTTTATTTCAATTTCAATTAATGGATTTAAATCATTATTTTTTTAATAAACGTTTTTTCGTCCATTTGTCCAGTGAGCGATGAGCACGGGGAACACTTTCATCGGGAGATTTCAGCTGTGGGAAAGATATATCAAGGTAAATGGAATCCTTATATGCTGGCTGATTATTGTTGGACCATCAAGAGGGATGCTCCACAGGCGAAATATAGCAGAAAATCGTCATTTCTTACTTTCTAGATGAGTCCGAATGTTCGAATATTGTGTAACGAATGTAGAAAATATTAAAGTGTTTGAAATTATAAAAACCTGTCTCTCGGAAAGCTTGCGTGATGGAGAAAAACCGATATTATATTTGAATTCAGGAGAAAAAATACTATCATAATCACATATTGTTCTTTCTGAGACAAAAAAAAAAGTTTATTTTTTGTTGCTCAGTGTAACCGTAGAAATCGTAATTCTGAATTGCATAGCCCCTTTTCAGAAGGATGAGGGATATATTTCCCTGAAGTAAACTTTGTTTAGTCATGATATTGCATGACGCTTAGAACTTGTTTCCCTCCAGATAAGATTTTTCGCAACAATTATTTTTAGAACTGAAAACAAGTGAGTTTCGCTCTTGGAAACTAATAGTCGTAAAGAAACTGGTTTTTAGCTACTTATGAATGCATATTGCAACAAAATTAACTCGGCAGAAAGATGCCAAGAGAAACCAAGTGTACATTATTACAGTATTAGGTCTAGTCTAAGACTATAATACAGAGACAAAATTTCTTCTTCTTCTTCTTTGGCATACATCTTTTATAGTTCAGCTAATGCTTCCTTCGAAATGAAAGTCCATTCAATTGAAGCATCTAATCTAGATCGATGTCTATAATATATATATAGATCATCGGTTGATTAGTGTCTTTGACATCGTCCGATTCCCAATAGCCAATTTTGTCGATCCATCCAATCTCCTGATTGTAGATATTTCTCCTTCATGTATGAATATATTCCCTGCCTCTGTCCTCTGCCTTGTCTTCCCTCGGGTTTCCATTCCAAAACAGATTTTGGTAGCCGATCCTCTTCCATTCGCTGGACATGTCCGTGCCATCTTAATTGCTGAGTTTTAATATAATCTAAAATAGTGTCTTCAATCTTCATTTTTTCCCTTATAACCGAGTCCCTAATTTTCTCTCTTCTTCAAATTCTTGCTGCCCTTTGTTTAAAATCGATTTCCGTTGCCAAAAGATACTTATTTGTTTTTGTTGTTAATGGCCAAAGTTCTGCTCCATAAGTAATGATGCTTTTAACAATTGTATGATACATATTAATTTTATTTTTATTGCTTATATTTTTATCCCACAATATTCCATTGAGGCAAGCAATTGCAAATTTTCCTTTATTGTTTCTATTTATTATTTCCTCTTCATAACTTCCATTTTTATTTATTTTAATTCCTAAATATGTGACCGATGTCTTTAATTCTTCCTTAAATGTCACCCATAAGGACCCTCCTCACACTCGTTGTGGCCTTCAGCCCCACTAAGTGCCCTATTCACTGAAATCTTCTAACTTTAATATATTCACAATAGTGGGGTTCTAACATAGTCTTTTTTTTTTTTTTTTTTTTTTTTTTTTTTTTTTTTTTTTTTTTTTTTTTAAGTCCACCGCTATGGTCTCGAGGTAGTGTGCTGCCTTGTCACGCAGCGGGCCCCGGGTTCGATCCCCGGTCGGACACAGTTTTTCTGTGTGAGTTTTTTGTCGGGGTTTTTCCTCACCTAAATGTCAGGAAAATTTAAGGCCCAAACGGTGCCCGAAATCATATGGCCATCGCAATCATCATCATTCATATTCATCTTAGATTAAGCTTAGGATTAGGGACTCTCCTGGCGCATCACTATCATCACCATCACCTGCCATACCATCGGGGCAACGTAACCCCGCCTTCCAGGCGCCCCAACCTCAGAAGTGGGTTACAAGAACGCCATGCCAGGAGAGAAAACGAGGAATGTCGAAAGACAACCTGGGGCATTTGCAATTTTTTTTTTTTTTTTTTTTTCAATTTCCGGGTTAGTGTGAATTCGCAATCTATTTTGATTCTTAATTGAACCGTAACTGACTCATAACGCGGCAGGCCTTTAGCCTACCAGCCGGCTGATGGGCTCACATCCACATGTGTAATCATAGAAGTTGACGATCTTCCAACCGGTAATAGGAATGTCATGTGATCGGCATGTCAAGTTCCCTAGCCGTTATAGATGGTTTTCTCAACTATTCAGTATGACTTGATTTAATTAGAATTGATTTTATGGATAGTTTTTAATTAATTATGTTCAATATTTGTTTTATTTGTTAAGGAAGGATACATCCATCCATCCATAGTAATTCTGCCCGAAGGCAGGTCCTTCACTGCAATCATAGCATTTTCATGCTGTGCTTTACAGCTTTACTAGAGAATTATAGGTGTGGTAGCTTCCTTTTGCTTTCCTTGCCGGCGAAGTATGGTAATGATGATGATGGTTAGATGATGTTCGGAGAACTTTTGGACCTTAAAGCTACTTGACATTTGTCTTACAGGTGAGGAAAAAACCTCGGAAAAATAAAACTCGTCCAGGAAGCTTGTCCCGACCGTGAATCGAACCCGGGCCTGCTGCATGGCAAGGCAGCGCGCTACCTCGAGACCAGAGCGTTGTACTGTATAGGATAATAATAATTAATTTTAATTTTGTACCTCTACAGCCGCTACTTATTGTAGCTACTCAAATTCTTCACGACGCTGAGTGAGTACTGGTCCCATACTGGCCGATATTCTAAGAGAAAAATGTCTTCTCCTGGAGACTTGAACAAGCGCAAGTCCCTTAGCTCTGCAACATGACATCATGGTTTAACCGCTTGACTTCGGCGCGGGACGGCTGTATCATAAATTTCCTTTAATGTTTTTGTTTCCCATCGCTTCAGTTGTATTTATTCAATCATTCTCAATTCCACAACCATACAATACTATTGATTTAGTTATTGTATTGTCCCTAAGTATGTGGTCACACGTATAAACATATTGTTGATAAGAATGGGTAAGATGTTAATTATATAATTTTTACCTGATAAGTCAGTCGTCCTCAACTAAGTTATTAAACTTCTTCAAGTTATTCTAATAGGAAGGCCTTTCGAAAACAATGTTTCATCTTCTGCGTTTTAACTGGAACTGATGTTGTTATATAGGATGTATAATAGATTTATGTCTGCGGTTATGTTCTCGTTGAGTAGGTCTTTATCCCTTGCTTCTTTTAGAATCTCAATGGCTTCAAGGATGCTGATCCTGTTGTTATTATACTCTATGTGTAGTATTGGCATAGAGTTATCGATTTTTTCAAATCGATGACCTGTTTCTTGTACATGTTAGGCAAAACTTGACTTTTCTTCATTATTAATACAATTTTTTAAATGTGCCGAATATCGTGTGTTAAGTTTCTTATTGTTTTGCCTATGTAGAATTTTTCACAACTATTGCATTTTAGTTTATAGACGCCTTTATTTTCGTGCTTATTTGTTGTTTCTATTTTGTTAGAAATTATGTTATTGAGTTTCTTATTAGTTTTAAAGGCGATTTTAATGTTTTTATCTTGTTTCTTGATCGAATTATCTAATTTGGTCGTTTCATTTCCTGTATAAGTTAGTGTAATCCATTTATTTGTATTTGTGTTACATTCTGTTTCTAGTTTTGTTATATTTGTTAAATTGATTCTTCTTTTTTTATATTCTGGGAATGGATACTCAACAACAAATGAAGGCTATTTGGAAGTAATGATGGATTTAAACATCTTAGAACAATATTTATTCGTAAAGTGATCCCATAACAGACATTTGGAAGTCCTTGGGGTAGTAGGAGGCTTTGGTTTTAATCTTTCTAAACAATCGACGCAGGTAACCAGACGCGTTGTCAGCTTTGCGTGATGGGTGTTTTTACCCATAGAACATAATCTAGTATTCGTTTCAGTTAGAGGCTGAGACGATCCCAGTCCCATGATGCCGCAGAAGATTGAAGGCAGTTTAAAAGTGTTGACCCCATCGGAAATGCACGACCTTTGTGTTGTAGCGTGTTTCCTTAACTATCTATCTACTGAGTACCCCAGAAACAATAATTACAATAATAGTGAGCTGCAGAAGGAGATTAAACATTGACTCAACTCTGGAGACGCATGCTCTTATGCATTGGAAAAATTCATGTCATCCCAAATTCTCTAAAAAAATGTTAAACTGAAAATGCAGGGCTATTCAGAAAGAAGAAACAGACTTCAAACTTTTATTTTTTACAAACTACAAAAAAAATAGAAGCATAATTCCAATATTCCTGGAAAGAGAAAAGTTCAAATTTCACTATTTTATGCATTCAATATGAGCACCATGTGTTACACGACAAATTTCAAAACGATGGCTCATTTATTGCCACACACGAATCAGCTGGTCTCTGGTTATCGAATTCATAGCTTCAGCAATTCGTAAGTCGCAGATTTTCAAGAGTGTCAGGCATAGGAGTATAAAAACACGATCTTTTACGTAATCCCACAGATAAAAATCACTCGGGGTTAGTTCTGGTGACCTGGGAGGCCACCGGCGATGAAATTGATCTTCTTCTCCTTCTCTTCCAATCCAACGTCCTGGAATTGTGTTATTAAGGTAACGTCGGACGTGGTTAGAGAAATGCAGCTGTGATCCGGAAGTTCGAACTTTTCTCTTTCCAGGAACGTTGGAATTATGTTTCAGTTTTTTGTAGTTTGGAATAAATAAATGTTGGAAGTTTGTTCCTCCTTTTTTAATAGTCCTGTATATAAATGACGACTTTTCCATGTGTGCTGTATGGACGCAAAACATGGTATGTTACTTTAGGGAAGGAGAAAAGATTAAGAATATTTGAGAATAAAGTGCTTAGAAAAATTTTTGAACCAGAGGGAGAACCAGATTGGCGAATGACTAAATTATGTAATAGTTATCTGCATGATCTTTGTAGGAAACCAGATGAGCAGTTACGTCTCCTAGACTGCGATGTACAGGGCATGTAGAACAAATGGGGAATTAGAGAGGGGCATGGAGATTTTTTGTAGGAAACCTAGACGGAAAGCGGCCAGTATGCTCTAGGTAAGCCAAGAATGTCATGGTAGAATAGCATTAACCATGATATGAGGGAGATGATGGGGCACGCCGTAGCGTAGTGGTTAAGGCACTGCGCTACAAGCCGGAAGGTCAAGGGTTCAAGTCCTGGTGGGGTCAGAATTTTTTAAACTGACCCAAATCTTCTGGCGTCACTATGGCCCCGGGGTCGACTCAGCCTCTAACGGAAATGAGTACCAGACACATGTTCTAGGGCAAAGGCGGCCGTAACGCAGGGCTGACAACCCGGCTGAAATCAAGTGCCGATTGTCCTGAAAAGTGGGAGCCTTAACCTCCTACTACCCCAAGGGCCTCCTGAGGCCTTTAGTGGGATTACTTTACTTACTTATACTTACTTACTCACTGGCACTATCGAACCCGTAGGTTCATGGCCGCGCGGACATAAGCTCTCCATACATCCCTATCCTGAGCTAATGATTTCCAATCATTCCCTGTATAATCTACTTCCCTCAAATCATAGTTAATGTTATTCTCCCACCTCATTCTTGGTCTACCAACTGGGCGTTTTCCCTCTGGCTTTCCTACAAGAAGCTTCCTTGCAAATTTTTCACTCCCCATACGTGCAACGTGTCCTGCCCATCGCAGTCTACGAGACTTAACTGTTCTTATTATATCTGGCTTCCTATAAAGACCATGTAGTTCATTGTTATGTAGTCTTCTCCATTCACCTGTCTGTTCATCTCTCTTTGGTCCAAAAATTTTCCTAAGTACTTTATTCTCAAATACTTCTTTACTTACTTATGAGAGAGATAATTTATACAGGCAATGAGAGGAAAATATTAGCTTACAATTGGGATATTGGAGAGATTATGTCCGTATGGCTATGAAACTCTCTGTTCGGTAGTTTCCAGTGAATTAATTAGATAGTATAGGCTTATCTGTTTATCTGTTATTTTAATTCTTCTTAAATATGTCTTTTTTATTATTTTGGTAAAAGCATGTATAGGCCTACATATTATGTTTCCTGTTGTAATGTCAACTTTTATAAGATTACTTCACAACAGGCCATAAAATCCATATCATAAATCTCAATAGCGCATTATCCAATGGAATTCAGGATTGCTATTATAATTTCGTCCTTAGCTTTGCATTATAACGTGAACAGACTTGAAATTTCAGGGTTTTCATACAGCAACATAATTTTGATTAATACCAACATTTGTAAACATTAACGCAAGACGCATTACGCCTCAAGCCGAAAGATCGCTTGTTCGATTCTGATGTGAATATAATAGAATAGATTTATTTAGCCTGGTGGAGTTAAGGCCATGTGGCCTTCTCTTCCACTCACCAGGACAAACATGTTACATATAAATACAAAAAATTACAATAATAGTCACACTAAACCATTAATTATCTGTCAAATTGAATAATAATGAAAATGTCTAATAATACAATGGAATTAAATACAATTAAAATTAAATATGTACGGAAGTGAGGTATGGACAATCAATAAGTACTACAAGAATAGACTAATAGCTCTAGAAATGGATTATTTACGAAGAAGTGCCAGAAAGTCTAAATTAGAACATGTCACAAATAAGGAAATTAGAAACAAAATGGAAGCAGAAGAAAGCATAATTGAAAGAATTGAGGAAAAGGAATTAAAGTGGTTAGGACATGTTTTAAGAATGGAAGATGAGCGATGGCCGAAGCAACTATATGAATGGCATCCTAACAGAAAGAAGAAAAGAGGAAGACCAAGGTTAACATGGAAGGAAAACATGAAGACAGTAATGCAAGCTAGAGGGCTAAGCATCGAAGATGCCCAAGACCGTAGGCTTTTTGGAGAATTATCTGTCACGGGAAGACGGCAGCAGCTGTGTAAAAACCCGAAGAATTAGATAGAATTAAAATTAAATTAATGATAGAATAAATACAGAAAGGAATAACAGCTCGAATCTACTATAAGTACATAAAAAAGAACAGAAAGAAAAAATACAAAGAAAGTAATAAACTGCACTTAATTAATCTATGCTTTTTATACAAGGCATTAGGTAAATATATTAACAAATAATCTTAAATCTACTTTTATTAAATAATGAAAAAACACATCAACAGGATTTTAACTGGCCTAACAGTTCTGGCGGCATCATGACATTAAGGTCTAATTGAAATAAGATTGATTGATTCACTGTTTGTTCGGCTGCAGGACTATCACTTCATGCTTCTTGGTTCTTCCTTTCTTCCATCTCCCTGGGGGAGTCCAATTCCATATTTTTCTTGGCCCTCGGTTTTCCTCCATTCTCTCCAGATGACCAGACCATAGTAGCCCCTTTGTCTCAACTGTATCTATGATGGTTCCCTCGATTTTCATCATTTGTCAGATCACTTGATTATGTACTCCAGAGCAAGATAGTCTCATAATGTAATATGGCTGAGCCGAACGCCACGCGAGTCTAGGTTGTATCGTACAGTACGAAAACGTAGTTTGGCAATGCGCTGTAGCATAATTAAAAACTAATCTCATATATAAAAATGAATGTTTGTTTGTTTGTTGGTTTGTTTGTTCGTGGTTTATACGCGGCCATACCATTGATCCGATTGTGATGGGACTTTTTGCAAAATGTTCAGGAGATTCCCGGGATGAACATAGGCTATGAGAGAGTTGTGATACTCAACTCATACACCCTTAAAAATCGCCCTTTATAATGGAAAACGTGAAAAAGTAGCTATTTGGATGCTTAAATGGCTTACGCTGCCTAAACCATAACAAATACATAAAATTAATATACACAGAATTGAATATCTCAAAAAGTTCTACAAAAAAGTCCGCGACAGCATATGTTTATCTCTTACGGATAACTCACAATAACTATTTTTTGTCTTTCATTGATGCCAAGAAGATCGAAACAAGTACGTAGATTCCTGTGCATGACGGGTATTTTACGGATAACTCACAATAACGAATTTTGTGTTTAGCTCATTTATGCCAAAAATCTCTAGATCAGTAGATTCCCGGGAAACACCGGGTAATCAGCACGGTGAATCTTAAAATAATTATGATATACATTTATAATTATTTTTCATTTTACTTATTCAACTAATCATAAGAAACACATTAATTTTTGTCGTTCTGCTCATTTATGCCATGATGATCGGGATGAGTAGATTCCTGGACAACGCCGGGTAAACAGCACGGGGTATCTAAAAATAATTACGATACAAATTTTTCCTTTTACTTATTTAACTAAACATAAAGCACATTAATGTTCGTATTTCAGCTATTTATGTCAAGAAGATCGGGATATGTAGATTCCCGGGCAACGCCGGGTAATCAGTACGGGGTATCTAGAAAATATAAATGTATAATAATTGTTTTCTACTTATTCAGCTAAACATAAAATCATATTAATTTTCATTTATTTAGGTGTAGCAGCGCATGCCGGGTATTAGCTAGTATAACATATAAAACACTCGCCTCTCGCGCTGGGGTCCCGAGATTGAGTCTCTGTCACTCCATGTGGGTTTCTTGGTGGACGAAACAGAGCTTGGGCAAGTTTTTCTCGGGGATTCTCCCGTTTTCACTGCCCCCAAATTTCATTCCACCATTTCTCCATACTCATATCATCCATTTCGGTTCATTTTGTTCAACCGCCCCTGTGACAGTGCGTCAGGAGTGGTCTTTCGGCACCCAACCTCTACGAATATAGGGGCTTCATCTCATCTCATTCCTCGACCCGACCCTGCGTTGGACACGAGTCGATGATTTTTATTTATAACATATAACAACTAATATAACATTTAAAACTAGTGTGACGTCATATGAATGTAATAGTCAAAGTGAGCACATTAAATCTTGCTCGATAGCAGGAATATCAACTTATTTGATTTGTTATGCATAATACAAATGTACAACAATCACCACGTCATCAGTAACCGATCGTATATGAAGAATCCATCTGCCTGCAAACTAAACAATACATAAGTAAGTAAGTTGTTTCTATTGTTATATGGCCATTCCACAAAATAGGAAGGAAATATTGACGGAATACATCGAGTAAAATTTGTACCGTGATTTTATGTTTAGTACGGTTAAAAAGTTAATCTATCATAGAAGGGGTGGGAGATAAATAAAAAAAAAGTAAAGTGATCCCACTACAGGCCTCAGGAGACCCTTTGGGTAGTAGGAGGTTAAGGCTCCCACTTTTTCTGGACAATCGTTACTTGATGTCAGCCGGGTTGTCAAGCCCTGCGTGACGGCCGCCTTTACCCCCAGAACAAACGTCTGGTACTCATTTCCGTTAGAGGCTGAGTCGACCCAAGGCCATGGTGCCGCCAGAAGGTTTGGGTCAGTTTAAAATCCTGACGCCACCGGGACTCGAACCCTCGACCTTCCCGCTTGTATCGCAGTGCCTTTACCACTACCCGGCGTGCCCCGGGAGATAAATAGATTAATTAAATTCAAATAAAAATAAATAGGAAAACCAGAGAGAAAGCACACAGTAGGCAGGCCAAGAATGATGTGGGAGAATAATATTAACCATGATTATAGGGAAGTAGATTATGCAGGCGGTGATTAGAAAACATTAGCTCAAGATAGGGGTGGATTGAGAGCTTATGTCATTGCGGCCATGAACCTACGGGTTCGAGAGGCCCAAGTGAATTAGTTAGTGGGTCTACTAGTCAAGATATAACTCGATAAGATTTGCTTATTATGTTTTGAAAAATATATACATATATGTCCACCGCTGTGGTCTCGCAGCGGGCCCGGGTTCGATTCCCGGTCGGGACAGGCTCCTGGGTGAGGTTTCTTTAGGGGTTTTTCCTCACCTGTAAGACAAATGTCAGGAAGCTTAAGGCCCAACGGTCCCCGAAAATCATCCGGCCATCATCATCACCCTTATCATTATCATCATCCTTCACCGGTATGAAAAGCAACGGGAAGCCATCACACCTATAATTCCATAGTAAAGCTGCAAAGCTTAGCATGAAAATGCTATGAAAGACCTGCCCTCGGGCAGAATTACTATGGTTGGATATATATAATATATTATATAATATATATATATATGTACAGTATGTATGTATATTCCAGCAAATTTAATATGACTGTTTAACTCATGCCACAAATGCTAGTCAATGACCAATCACGTTTCAATGAATGTTATTTTACAACCAATGACAGTCGTGTTTCACGTCGCTCTTTATCGATTTCTCTTTATCAGCTCCTGCTTTTGTGATAAAGAAAGCTCCTCCTTTTTAATGTTCTGAACAGGTCAAAGCATTATTTTTCTCCAACAAATACATTGAATATAGCAAATAATGAAAAGATTCCTTGGTTTTACTGAATTGTTTACTAAAATAATAAATGAATAACCCGTAATGTTGATCATGATATATAGTTTGATGTGTTTCATTATTTCTCCACTTGGGTACACTCTTACAGTAATGCGATCTTATTTGGCAATCAATATAATGATCAAGCAGCAGCGAATGAACATAACCTCACATTTCTGATTTGTTTTCAAACATCGCCGTTTACATTAAATAAATAAATATTTTAAAATAACTATAGTTAAACAATGATTTGTGAGTAAACAGCTTAATTTTATTCGTTAAATAGTCCTAACAAATGCCACTCTTGATTTCCAAATTCTGTAGATAAATTCGAAATCACTCTTGGCATTACTTATGATAACTAAATTCATAAAATATTATGCAGTTACTTTGTAAAAAGTAACTCAGTCATTACTGTATGCGTAAGTCGTGAGAATTTTCTTCATTTCATGTTATTTACAGATACTTTAATCCATAGGCATATTGCGTCCTATGGTTTCAGACGTAACTGTGTATTTCCATTGTTTATCCATAATGTGTTTTAAACAAGAAAATATGATAAGGATGATTATGATGTCGTAATGCTCCGGTATTATTTTGCCCTAAAGCTTTTGACATTTGTCTTATAGGTAAGGAAAAGGTACTGAAAAAGCCTTAGCCAGGAAACTTGCCACGACCGGGGATCGAACCTGGGACCTCTGCGTCTGAGATAAAGACGATTACCAAATTCAGTGCGGTGGATCATGAGAACTTAGAATAATCTTCTACTGGCAAGGGAACTGTCAACCATTGCATGGCCAAACCTATCTTGAAATTTCTCCTAGAGAAGCGTTGTGATGAATCAAGGCCGTGTCTAAAAAAAAAATCTGCCGTTTTTAAAATTCAAGGCACAGAAATCGAAGCCAGAATCCAGCAATGACAATCCACTTTACAGATCACTTGGATGTCCCTGCTTGAATAAGGGTTGAGTGAAGAGAGGCTGGACGCGGCGCGGGTGCGGCATGTAATGAGGATTATCCAATAAAGCAATTCAGATGTTGTAATATTTCCCAATAATTTAAATGAAAGATTTGGCACAGAATTTTAGTGCCCTGCAGTTAAAATAGGCAAATTTTTATATTTTAAATAAATAAATAAATAAATAAATTTTTGGAATGGCCTTTGATCATCACAGAGCTTCTCTTGAAGAAATTTAAAGATAGGTTTCGTCCAATGATTCACTGTTACCTTGTGAGTGTAAAACGATTCATTGATATAAAATATTCCATGTCTGCTCCCTGTAAACGCTATTATTTGACGTTTAACATTTTTTAAATGGGTACATACAAGAAAAGAAACAAAACTAAAATTTTATAAAGCAATGGCAGTTCCCATACTATTGTTTGGTAGTTTTTTGACTAATGAGAAGAGATTATAGAAACAGCTGAAATGTGATTTCTGAAAAGTGTAACTGGCTGCAAACTTCTAGATAAAAGAAGGAACGGTGCTATTATAACTAACTCACTGGCACTATCGAACCCCTAGGTTCATGGCCGCGCGGACATAAGCTCTCCATACATCCCTATCCTGAGCCAATGTTTTCCAATCATCTCCTGTATAATCTACTTCCCTCAAATCATAGTTAATGTTATTCTCCCACCCAATTCTTGGTCTACCAACTGGGCGTTTTCCCTCTGGTTTTCCTACAAGAAGCTTCCATGTACGCCTTTCATTCCCCATTCGTGCCACATGTTCTTCCCATCGCAGTCTACGAGACTTAACTGTTCTCATTATATCTGGCTTCCTATAAAGACCATGTAATTCATTGTTAAGCAGTCTTCTCCATTCCCCTGTCTGTTCATCTCTCTTTGGTTCAAAAATTTTCCTAAGAACTTTATTCTCAAATACTCGTATCTCCTTTCCTCCCTTAAAGTAAGATTCCATGTTTCGCATCCATATAAATGGTAGAATAATAGTTTTATATATTTTCAGTTTAACGTTTTTTGAAAGGAGTTGGGACATCAATAGTCTCTGCAATGCATAATAGCACGTATTTCCAGAATTGAGCCTATGTTTAATTTCCTTGTGCATCTCATTCCTGTTTGTGATTATTGTTCCTAGGTATTTGAATTCAGCCACTTCCTCAAAATTTCCCTCATTTGTCATTAGCTGTCCATTTCCATTAGATGATATTATAAATGAGCTAAATATTTTTAAACTTTAAGAAATAATAAAACAATCTCGAAAAAAACTGCAAAGAACATGTCCGAAGAATGAAAGATGATCGCATACCTAAAATTATATTTAATTACAAACTAAAAGGAGACAGGAATGTTCATAGACCGAAAAAAAGATGGATTCTACTTTTTGAATGAGAATCTGTGAGATCAGAAGACGTCACATTAATCCGTGATTGTTGATTGATGATGATGATGAACAATTTTTTATAAAATGGGAATAGCCTACCGTAACGAATGGTAAATTACCTGACTTTTTGCAAGAAACCCTAATCTGGATCTGAGACTCGAATCTTCAGTTGTCGGAATATCAAATCTGACGATAAACAAATTGAGTCATAAAAATTATGTTTTTGGAAATGTTACAATTTGTGCGATAATCCCTTATTCCATACAACTCTTTAATTATGAATTTATCTTAGTGGGCGTAACCCCAACTTTCAAGGCAACTAAGAAACATTTCCTTTTGTCATGTTGGCAACTGTTATCTGGAGAGAACACTCTCTATCTCTTTCATATAGTACGTTAGCCATCTTCGTTACCTGTCACCACTGCGGAGACAGGATCGGATCGGTTCTTCAGTGTTTGCCGAATACAGCCGAATGGCCAGTAGCCAATGCAATGTTAAGATACTCTAGCAGTCAGTTTCAGTAAGCTGAACGTATCGCATCTCAACTTTGAGGTTACGTTTCTTTTACATCTTCTAATCACTACGTACACAGTGTTTTGTTTATTTATATAATTTAATAATAGAAAGACTTGACTTTCATTTTTTTCTCTTTTCTCCCTCGTTGTTTTATCTAAGTTTTTATTTTATCATATTCTATCTTATTTTATTTATTTTTCTGTGAGATAAATGAATAGACAGATGACATCTCATGATGATGTCGAAGATGAACTGTTTTCAAGGAGAATTTTTGAATGTCAAATGATGGAGTCGTGAGATTAGCCCCCAGCGGTCATTTGTTTTGTACCCAGGTAGGCACAGTGCATCTTTATGGTATTTTGTGCGTTTTATTTTCATGTTCTGAAACTGTGTGGAAGTGTTCGTCATAGATGTATATTTTAAATGTCTCTAAGTGTTTTTGTTTACATTTCTAGCCGTAAGTATTTATGGTTTTTTATACTTTTATTTTATGAGACACTTTTGTTTCGGCACGTTTTAATTTTTCCTGCGCATGAGTATTAGATTTAAAAGGGGCGCCTTCTATGGAATATCTGATTTTTAAATAATGTATCATTATTGGTATACATTTACATATGTATTTTGTTTTGTTTAAATTTATTTTGTGGATTTTAGGTGTATTAAAAATTTCATTTCATGAAATTTATTTACTCCTCTTTAATATTTCGCGGCGTGTGAAAATTTGGCCGGCTCTTCGGATATCTATACCTTATATGCCATACAAAAATCATTAATTGTGATTGTATTATTATTATTATTATTATTATTATTATTATTATTATTATTATTATTATTAATTTCATAATATTTTGCATGAAAATGTTAAATACATTAACTCAGTCTTACGTAATTTATTTACTATAGTGTGTTTCTAATATCTACAAGTTTATATTGACGTACATTTTGGTAATTAAAAATAATTAAACATATAATTTTTCTTGAATATTTATGTCGAATTTTTTTAATGACCCAGGTTGTTATTTTGACATTTCTGGTGTTCTCTCCTGGCATTCGCTTAATTGTAACCCACTTCTGAAGTTTGGTGCCTAGAGGGAGGAGTTAGGTTACCCCGATGATATGATGGGTGATAAATGATAATGAAGCGCCAGGAGAGTTCTTAACCTAAACTTAACCTAAATTCCAGACCATGGCCAACCATAGGAATGATTCCCATGAAGGAAAAATCCATATGGTTTGACCGGGAAACGAACCGGGACCTCATGAACAATAGTCATAAACGCTGACCACTAGTTCATGAGGCAGATCTTTATGTCTAATTTAGTCATTAAATTTCTGTTTTCAATAAAATAGCATATTTGTTGATTCGTTTTAAACACTTGTAGCAACTTTATAGTGATGTTAAAACACATTTTGAATACTAATATAAACAAATTCTGATTAATTAAATTGCATGTCTGATATTTTTAATTTTTCTATAACACATGTTAAGTTCTTTTGTTCTTCAACAATCAATTAAAATTACAGAAACAAATTATTTACTGGATTACAATAGGGTTACACCTGCTGGGTAAAAAAAAAACAATTGCAATGAGTATTATTGACATTCTTTGTTTAAAAAAGAATTGTTCTTTGTTTTTTTTATATATAGCTTATATTATTGTATCAAGTTGTGCTAAAGGAGACGTAGGCTGTTTCGATTTTGTAATGTCTGATCTGTTCACCATGCTAATTTAAACGACATTAAAACCCTGAATAAACTAATTTAAAAACACTTTCCAATACTGTTATTTTAACACGGTTCCAATAATGGATCATATTATAATATTATTATGTAGTGGGCTGCACACTCGTATGGAGAACGAGATGTCCACGGTTCGATTCCTGGTTCGGACATTAATTTTTCTTTTCACAATATAATTATAATATGATCCATTATTGGAACTGTGTTAAAATAACAGTATTAGAAAATGTTAAATAACATCGATTACTGCTTGTAAAAGTGGTGGTGTAAAATTCTCAAACATAGATACTTCTAAGTGAAGTCGGCCGTTGGTGTTGGTAGTGACACCTACCTGGCAGCGGACGAAAGGAGAATTATAGATTTGTATATGTGGAAAGAATTTTTAATGTTTATACCATGTCTAGAATGGTGTACAGGGCTGCACACTCGTACTGAGAACGATTCACGGTTCGATTCCTGGTTCGGAGATTAATTTTTTCTTGTCACAATATAATGATAATATAATTTAAAAACGCCCGGAATGGACAAAAATGACTTTTCAAGATATTCGAAACTTTCATTTATAAAATACAACTTTAAATCGGATTATAAATGTTGTAAATTATACATTTTTAAGTTTGTAACAATTTAATTAGCTGTTGGTAGGTAGGTAGGTAGCTAGGAAGGGCAGATATACTGTAGTCTAATAAATACAGTTAATTCTTGTAGACCGCAATGGGCAGGACATGTGGCACAAATGGGGGATGAATGAGGGGCATGGAAGCCTCTTGTAGGGAAATCAGAGGGAAAAACGCCCAGTTGATAGACCTAGAATGAGGTGGGAGACTAACATTAAACTTGATTTGAGGGAAGTAGAGGATACGGGGATGATTGGAAAACATTAGCTCAGGAAAGGGATGTATTGAGAGTTATGGCCGCGCGGCCATGAACTTAAGAATTCGATAAAGCTAGTTAGTTAGTTGGTTAGTTAGTTAAGAGTCCAGCCACTGATTCTCCGGCCCTGACGTTTTCACAAAAGTGTTGCCAATATGGATTTTTTAATGGGAGGGACCACTTTATGTATGCGGTTAGCAGACATATAGCTGACAACATCTCAACAATTTCAAACCTTACTAGCGCACTATAACTGCGTCAAGAGCATTGATTGGTTGTGGCAGACGTTCACTCCCACATCAATCATATCCTTATTGGCAGTAGAGGGCGAGTTCTCCCTTTACCCCTCGTATAACCTAATCTTCAGAGCAGGAGATCCAGCGGCTTAGGTACAGTTAGTTGCTAGGTAGACAATATTTTATTTTACGACACATGTTAACAATTCCGAATTCGAATCTTTTTTTTTTTAGCCCTTTGGTTAATTTAGGCCTACATGTCGATAAAATCTACGACACGGGAATCATTCCTTCCAAACAAAACCACTCATGATTTTTACGCTCTTAAAATCCATCGGCTGACATATTTTACTGAAAGAATTGAAAATGAAAAATGACCATAAAATATATACCAGTGGTCACCCCCTGGAAGAAATAAACGTGGCAGACCAAGATGGAAATGGAAAACCTACGTCAGAACTATAATGGATGATAGGAATTTGGAAAAGGGAGATTGGAATGATAGAGATAAATGGAAACTGAAGACGGCAAACCAATAAGTGGGGGAAAGCCGAAGAAGAAGAACCCATATTCATAAGTCCTTAAAAAATCCGTGACTCCGCGAACTCAGTACTAGAGGCGAGTGTGGTAATCACTAAGTACACGGGGCCGATTAATTACCTAGAGAGAGAGATTTACTAAAATAGTGCGAAAGTGCATTGATAAAGGTGATTTGTATACCGCCTAATGTATCTAGTTGCATGTCTTATGAACTTATTATTTAACATGGTCAGCAATAATAACTTGTAATAAATTAATTTCTTCTTCGTTGGAGGACAGGCTAGTTGCCACCCGCACAATGATTTTTGAAACGATTCGTAATACCCCCTCTAAATCAAAGCCTTTAGAATAGTCAATAATTCGGCTATTCTATGCTAGAAGTTTACCTGTGAAATTCCAACGGAAAACTGCCAGCGTCACATTCTTCTTCTCCAAGCGCGACAGGCCTACAAGGCCCTTGACCTACTAGCCGGATGCTGGCCTCACATCAACATGTGTTAATTACATAGGTAGATGATCATCTAGCCAGTGTAAGGGTGACATGTAGTCAGCTTGTCGGGTCCCCCAGCCGTTATAGCTGATATTCTCAACCTGGAGTCGCTATTATTTTAGTTACCCAAATGCCTCATGATGCTGGGTGGGCACCGGTTCCATGAGAAAAGTTCTTCCCCCATGAAGACTCGAACCAGCGCAAGTCGCGTAGCTCTGCGCCAAGGTATCTTGCCTTAATCACTCGGCTACTGCGCGGGTCTTTTTTATATAGGCCTATGTATTCACTTATTTCCAAGTTCTTGTACTGCATAATATTATGTAGAACCTACTCATTTTATTTTGTTAAAAATCCAGGGAGCAAGTCCTCCGGGAGGGACTCTAAGCCGTGGGTCCCGAGTTTGAAGATTTACAGGATTGTAAAGTATTCTTAAGCCGGAGTAAAGAGGCCTCTAAGTAAAATTTACCGACACAAATGTGCTAGTAATACCTTTAGTTGCCTGTTAGATGGCTCATTGGTCGGTGTGTTGACCGCATGCCATCCATGACATTCATGAGTAAACAAGGTAACTAACTACTAACTCCTTACAAAGGAGAGGGTATGGCTGAACAATGGGCCACGCCATTATAGATAGATAGATAGATTTTATTTCGTTAGAAGAGAAAATGGACAAGTTATTACTGTTATTAGACCAGGTAAGTTTATACTTTATTGGATAATCTGGCGCCCTGTAAGTTGGCTATTCCGTTTGATCAACGAATGCTTTCCATGGCAAATACGGCGATTGTATGTTAAAATTATCTCAATTTGTTATTCAATTCTAAAGCATTTCTCAGATTTTTTTTGGGAAGGGGGGGATCAGCATATATGTTTTTCTTAGGGTATTATTTACATTCTGTAACGATAGTTGAATGCAGGCTTCCGCGGCGAGTAATCATATTGAGTACTTCTAGAATTTGGCATTGAAGATGCCCTCCGCAGTTGAGGGAGAAACGTCATGGACCACGGACACATACCCCCGGATTCTCTTAATATTAACTTACTGTAAGAATAATTGTATGTTTTTTTATTTCAATTTATGTAGGTACACTCCTGGCACGAATTCTCAATAATTCCGAATAAATGACATACACTTGCTCTATGCTTAAAGGTGTTTCATGATATTCTTATTTAAGGTATAATATCATACAGAAATTTAGGCATATTAAAGCCACTGCTTTGGTCTCGAGGTAGCGTGCTGCCTTGTCACACAGCGAGCCCGGGTCAGGACAAGCTCATGGATGAGTTTTTTTCTTCGGGGGTTTACCACACATGTAATACAAATGTCGTCCCGCGCCGTAGCCGAGTGGTTAACGGCTGGGGGACCCGACAGATGTCACCCCTTCACTAGCTAGATAATCGTATACCTCCGTAATTAACACATGTGGATGTGAGGCCAACGGCCTTCTAAGCTGTCGCTCTTGGAGTTTGGAGTAAGACAAATGTCAGGAAGCTTTGAGGCTCAAAAGGTCCCCGAACATCATCTGGCCATCATCATCATCCCACGGTTTTGGGAAACAACGGGAAGCTAGCAAACCTCTAATTCCCTAGTAAAGTTGCAAAGCATGGCATGAAAATGTTATGATTGCTGTGAAAGACCTGGCCTAGGGCAGAACACTATAGAATAGTTGTAGACAATTTGAGATAGGCTAAGGTAACTCATGGCCTCTTACGGAAAATATGAGTCGTTAGTAGAGTTCGGATATTATATTTGGTGCATATTTCTTCCTGAAGGGATGAGCAAATCCACTGACAGATATCATCGGTAAGTATTTAATTGTGCCTTAAAATACCTGTTTTACCCATCTGAACATATATTGTCATATTTGGCCTAATATTTTCTTTTTATTCCTCCACTGTTGTCTCGGGGTAGCGACGTGTTCGATCCCCGGTTGGGATGAGTTTGCTGGATGATTCTTTTTTTCGGGATTTTCCCTCGCCTTTAAGACAAGTATCAGGAAACTTTAAGGTCCAAACGGTCCTCGAACATCATCAGGCCATCATAATCATCATTATCATTTTATCATATTCGCCAATTAATGTGTGTGAGTGTTGTGTTTCGTCTTAATGTTGTGCTGTCTCGGAGAAGGCCCTAACATTTAGCTGATCACTCGGAGAGGACCTCCACGTTCTTGTGTGGTCAAACAAGTAAGTGTATGATCCATAGTTTAAAAAGTTAAAAATTGCTCTAAAATCTCCAAACTCCATTGTGCGACAGGTTTAGAAAGTCCTTGACCTACCAGCCAGCTACTGACTTCTCTTCCACATTTCCTTAAAAGAGAGGTTGACAATCATCCATTCAAAGTTGTAGTTAGCGTGACGCAATTCCTCAATCGTGGTTTTTTTCATTAGCCGGATGTCGCTACTTCTCTTAACAAATAGCTACTAAGTTATACCTATACACTTTTGAGACTTTATACTAAAAGGAAAATGTCTATGGCATAGCCGGGAATCGAACTCGAGTCTCCTGGGTTGCTAGTTTTTTCTTACGCAAATTATCCCTTCATTTGACAATTTGCCTACCAAGTGGGTCCTAGCAGACTAGCGATTATAATGCTTCCTTGTGGTCCTGAGGTTTGCGCGCTCAATCTCGCGGGGGTCGATCGATTTATTTCTGGACTTGGCTTTCTTCGGTAGGGAAGTGAAGGCGTGGGTCGTATATTTAGGCATGTATAAGAACCTCAAGCTTAAAATAAGAGGTCGAGAAAAAATATTTCAGACGTTTCACTCTCAAATTTGAAATGCGATCCTATTGGTCTGAGTTGTTAAAAGTATTTACAAAATGTTACTTGCAAGAAACCGTTCTGGATTCAACTTGTTAACCCCTATGAAAACAGAAACCAAGCGTTTGAGGACTCATGCTCATATAATCTTCTAACTAACTAACTCGCTGGCATCGTACCCGTAGGTTCATGCGTTCGCCTATCTGTTTATCTCTCTTTAGTCCAAACATGTTCCTAATAACTTTATTCTCAAATACTTGCAATCTTTTCTCCTCCCTTAGAGTAAGATTAAATGTTTCACATCCATATAATATGACGGGAGATTAAAATTTTTTTATAAATTTTCAATTGAACGTTTTTTTTTTCAGAGGAGTTGGGATGCATTTTCAGAATGACCCTATGTTTAATTACTTTATGCTCCTCAGTCGTATTTGTAATTATTGTTCCTAGGGATTTTAATTCAGCCACTTCTTCAACATTTCCTTAATTTGCCATTAACTGTTCTTTTCCATAAATGGGTTGAATGAGAAGAGTTAACTCTATTGCTAATGGAATATTATTTGGATTATTTAACTCATGCCCCAAATGGCAGTCAATGACCAATCACATTTCATTGAATTTTGATTTAAAACCAATCACAGTCGTTTTTCACCTCGATTTTATCACTTTCATCTGAATAAGTGGTTCCCAGATTGTGTATATAGTGCAGGAATGTAACCAGATTCTGCTTGCGAGATATAATAGAAAAACATTCGTAGCAATTGATTATACCATAAAAAAAAAGAAACCACTGTTTGCACTTTTTAAACGTATTATTTCCCAGGAATTAAAGTTGCAGAAAAATATAATTTACGTATTTATGATAGGACATCAGAAATTAATTAATAACCTGTAATGATGTTTCATTTTTCTCCACTAGGGTGCATTCTTACAATATTGCGATTATATTTGGCAATAAATATGATCTGGTTGCAGTTATGAACAAATAAAACATAACGTTTCTCATTTGTTTTCAAACATCGCCGTTTACATTACATATATAAATATCTTAAAATAACTGTATTTAAGTAATGATTTGTGAATAAACAGCTTAATTTTATTCGTTAAATAGTACTAACAAATGCCACTCTTGATTTCCAAATTCTGTACATAAATTGGAAATTACTCGTGGCATTACTTATGATAGTAGTAAATCTCGTTAATAGTTTAGAGATTAAAATAATTTGTTTAATTTTAGGGAGTAGACTTGTGAAGACAAAGAAGTTTCCTCTTTGAAATGTATGATGTATTTCTATGTGTGACCATTGCTTTATGTCTCTAAATTCATATCAGATTCTTTGACCTCTACTTTCCTAATAAGGTTATAACCTGTATATTTGTATTGTAATATTTGAATTATTTGTACGTCAGTTTGTTTGACGTGAGTGGGAGAGTTAACGCTGTGTTTTGGAGAGATTGCAAATCATACGTGAAGTGAGATGACAGTAGGTGCCAGCAGTAGCCGGCTGGGTCAATAATTTCCCACACTTCGATCCAAGTTGCTACAGAAATACAACAAACCTTCAAAATACTGTTAGAATCTTCTGAAAAAAAGCCGCATCTGCTGGTCTAAGAGGTATTACATCTTTCCGAAACGTCACAAATCCACTTGGCACAATCATTTAAGACAAGATACACCATTCACTCATACATTCGTGCTAAATAAGGCGGATAATATATGGATGATGGGTGGACTAGTGGTTATACTCTTTGCCTCTGGTGCCGAGGGTCGCGGGTTCAAACCCGGCCGGATCGATGGAATTTTTAGTGTGGAAAAATCCAAGGAGCAAGTTCTCCGGGTGAGACTTTAAGCCGTGAGTCCGAGTCTGAAGATTTTTAGCTCGTAAAAGATCCTTAAGCCTGAATAAAAAGGGGGTCTAAGCAAACTTTATCGATCTTAACATCCTAGTAATACCTTAGTTGCCTGCAAGATGTCTCATTGAGTTGCTATCTTGACCGCATGCAATTCATGATATCTATGGGCAAGTAAGGAAATTAAATTAACTTTCTCTAGTAACTCCTAACAAAGAACAGGCTATGGCTCATCGTTGGGCTATGCCATTATAGATAGATATATAGATAGATAGTGTTCGTGGATTGTTTGGACCTTAAAGTTTCTCGAGTCTTACGGGTGAGGAAAAACCCCAAAAAAATCTCGCCCAGGAAACTTATCCTGACCGGGGATCGAACACGGGCCCACTGCGTCTGACATAACGACGTTACCCTTAGATCACAGCGGAGGATATTAAAATTGTCAAGAGCTTGCTTCAAAGGTGAACGTATTAGTTACTATAGGTAGTTTACATCTTACACACCCGGTATGGTGACGTGGTGTAAAAATTGTCCCAATATAGTTCATGCATGTTGTAAAAACACCACCAAAATGGACACCCGTACCTGTGGGTATACCTGGGCCACTCTGTCCCAGTCGTATAAGGTCATGTATATGGAACATGGTCCTCCAGGTAGGGAGATCTCCGTTGTTCTTAATCTCACCCCATAAAAATTTCTTGTTAAAAATTCCCATCACGAATTACAGACAGAAATGGATTGATCACATGGATGGAATGAGCAAGGAGAGATATCCATTGTTAGCCAGAAATTATCAAGCAAGAGGAAGGCGTGATGTTGGAAGACCTAGAAGACGTTGGGCTGATGCAATATGAAGTCGGAACGGGCAATTGCCTAATCCTGGAGTGATGATGATGATGATGAAATTCCCATAAATATGCAAGCCATGTGGAACTTTTAACGATGACTTAGCGAGAGAAAAGTTACTACAAGTATGGCAAAGAAAGACAGAAGATAGAAATTAAAGAAGGCATATTGTAGTAGTTGTTAAGCTCTGCTATAGGCTGTACTGCACTCCTAACTTCAAACATTTGGCAAATGAGCAATTTTTTAAATCGCATACCGCATAAATATTTTATACTAATCTCCAGAACTCCATGGTGCGACAGGCCTAGAAGGCCCTTGCGCTACAGCCGGCTGTTAGCCTTACATCTACTACATGTGTACATCGTAGAGGTGACATGTGGTCAGCATATCGCCCCCACTCATCCATTATAACTGGTTTTCTCTATCTTGAGTCGCTACTTATATTACTTCTTCTACTTCATGAAATTAGGCCCTTTGACCTGTTTTCACATCAAGTGGGATTTAATGAATCTTCTATCTAGTAAATGGGCGTCCAGCACTTCTATGTCCTATTGGTTTGTACTTTAATAACAGCTGGAGGATTCTATCTATAGACATTCTTTTAACATGTTCATACCAGTTGTTTCTCATGTTGTCAATTCTGTTTGTTAAATTAAAAATATTTATTACTAAAATCCAAAAGTAATTAGACATTTCCTCCTTCAATTTTTTAATGATTACAATAACCAATATATTTATAAAAGAAAATTACATGTTTCACAAAAAAAAATCAGAAATGCAAACAGAATTATATAAATTCGACTGACGCTGCATTAATTTTTTAATTTCCAAAATTCTTGTTGAAATTTACTTAAATGAACTTTACATTGTCATTTATAATAAAGTTGGTTTCAACACTGAAGTTGAAAATTTGTATTAATGTTCGCACGCACCATGAACGGAGAGATGATCGTTATAATTTGAAAATACATCTATGTGTATTAGAGGGTTGCGGAGGGTGGACAGGCATATTGTTCTCTAACGGAAATGCTACATTCGCTTAATGTTCACACGTGACAAGATCAGGTGTGTGTTTGGAAATTATATTTTCGTCATATAAAGGACATTAATCAGGCGCGAAAGCTAACGGTCTTTAATTTCTCGTTAATCATCATTAATGTTTGTTAATTATATTTTATATGACTGACTCTTTAACGGTTATGCGTTTAACTAGTATCTTAGGAGACCCCGGGTACGTTTTTCGGCTAACCCTAGCAGACCATCATAATCACCCTCATCATATTCACATAATAAATAAATATCTTAAAGTATGAATCTAAAGGTGAATAAGTATTATCATCATCATCATCTTAAGGCACTACTACTTCAAAGTTGAAAGTTTTGGCCTTCTCAATAATCTTACTCCAGACTCTTCTATCTTCTGTCAATTCAGATTGTCACCCTCATATTCTTCAAATCCTCCCAAACATCATCCTGCCATCTCATCTTAGGTCTACCAACAGCTGTAGTTCCTGTAGTTTTCCATTTATATAGTTTTTTTTAAACTAATCTCTGTTGATCCATTCTTATCAGATGACCAAACCATTCAATCTTAAAACATCTAATATTATTTACTATATTTTGATTTTTAATTATATTATTGACTATTTGTTTTGAGCACTATAGATGTAATATTTACCCTACAACAAATTATGGAAAAAAATGAGAGAATTTAATCTCCCACTATACATACTATTTATAGATTATGAAAAGGCATATGATAATGTAAACCGAGATAAACTTTGGCAGATACTGCATGAAGAAACATATACACTCACATGTAATACGAGCCATACAAAGCTTATATCAAAATTCTAAAATCAAAATTAAATTACCAGATGGAGAAATAACAGAACACATAAACACAAGCAAAGGTGTTCAACAAGGATGTGGACAATCTCCACTCTTATTTAACATATATATATATATATATATATTAACAGAATAGTGCAAGAATGGAAACAAACAGTAAATAGTGGAATTTCAATAACTAGGAATAAAATAATTCAAACAATATTATATGCTGATGATCAAATAATATTATCAGATTCCGAAGATAGCTTACAAATAGCAGCGTATCAATTATTCAAAATTGCCAGCAAATATAATATGAAAATTTCCACTTCAAAATCCAAAACAATGGCAATGTGTGGAAAAAAACATACAACGGGTGAAAATTGAGATTGATGGAAAAAATTATAGAACAAGTGTTAGATTTCTCTTACTTAGGAAGTGTATTTGCAGAGTATAAGAGTGACATTGATTCAAAATTACAAAAATATAATAAAATGAATGGGGTAATATGAAGACATTTTGGTAAACAGATGAGGACAGAGACAAAACTAAGATTACATAACATCACATCAAAGCTGCTCTAAAATACGGAAGTGAAATTTGGATTTTAAATAAAAGAAACTCTCATAAACTTCAAGTAAGCCAAATGCGCTTCTTACGATCATTTGTAGGAGTTAATAGACTGGATCACCAAAGGAACACTATCATCAGAGGAAAACTTGGAGTAACAAGTTTAAATGAAAATATACAAAGATACCAACAAGAATGGAAAAATCATCTGAGGAGAATGGCAAGAAATAGACTTCCAAAATTGGTATTGCAATATACCCCAACTGGACATAGGGACCAAGGAAGACCAAAACATCGGTGGAAAGATCAAGACCATCTTCGCTAGGTTTACCGTACATGCCACATGGCCTAAAACGAATTTGTTCATGATGATGATGATGATTTGATTTTCCAAGTTTGATCTCATCCTTTATTTGGACCATATTTTTTTTTCTAAAAGTACAACCATTTCTTCAACAAGTAGAAGAACAAAAGAACAATTGGATAGAACATCTGCAAAGAATTACAGAGGATAGGATACCAACGATGGCACTGATGTATAATCCTGGAGGGTGAAGATCGATAGGAAGACCAAGAAAGCGCTGGGCTGATTAGATGTGAGATCGGAACAGGCAAAGACCTAATCCGTGAAGTTGATGATTATGACTATTTGTTTTGGTTTTCTAAGTTTGGTCTCGTCCTTTATTTGGATCATAAATTAATTTTTCTAAATATCTTTCTTTAAAAAATTAACAATGTTTGTTTGATTGTTTCTTTGAGAGTTCCACTTGCATAAGTCACCATTGCACAGTGGACCAGAAACGAAATGTAGCTAGAAAAAACTATTTTCACTCTCACTCACTCTCTCTCTCTCATCAATTTATATATTTTTCCACTCTAATATAATTGTTATATGAGAAAGAGGGTGTAATTCTAATGTTTATGAAGAAACTATAAGCATCGGAAATTGCCGATAGTTAAGAACTCATCTGGTCTACATCCCACTGGTAGTTAGCGTTGTGTGTTGAAGTTCACTGAGCATTTCGTCTTATTCTATATGGAGACTTCACCCCAAGGTTTGTAATTTTTATTGACACATTTAACGTTTTTCTATATAAACAGATATTATGTTAAATACAAGAATCTTAACTTCCAACACACTAAAAATTTTACACAATCATCTTTTTTTAAATTGAACTACAAAGAAAACAGTTCTGAACAATAGTACAAATTTTAATTATAATATAGAGTTATTTATGGACTTTAATTTCCGCACAATAACATGCGTGTAAATTATTGCGTTTCTTTTAATTAGCTTTCTCATTTCAGGAGGCGGCCAGCAACTGAGGCCTACCGTCACGCACAGAGAATTGTTTGATTTAACATGGAAGAAAAGTGTTCGATAGCGGCAATAAGTGATCATTTAGTAAATAAATTAGAGTTAGAGGATGTTAGGAGATTGTTTAAAATTATATTAACAATATATCTTTCGAAAAGTGATTTTCTCAATCGTAGGAAGTTGGCCGCGAAAAAAAAAAAAACATTTCTACTGAAATATTCTGACTGGCTAGAAGTGGATGTTAACTTTCCCGTTATTAAGAATTAATTTAGAACAATGACAGTCGTTGGAATATCCTTTTTCATCTGCTTATGGAATTGGAAGACCCAACATATCTTTCGAAGAGGCTGGAAATAAGAAAAAAGCTCACTTAAGCAGGAATTCTCTCGCGATGTCTTAAAGAAATCACTCAAAAAAAAATCTTCAAAATAATAAGAAACATTACAAATCATCCCACTAACTCCCCCATCTTATATGTCGGACAAAGCAATGTCTTTTTTGACAATAAAATATCAAAACGCCAATATATTAATATGAGGGTAGGTGCCAAAAAGAGAGTTGTGGTATTTACTCACCCTATAATGCTACTAGGGAGGCAAATTTGTTATGCTACCCTTCCCAAGACCATATTAGTGACAGATATTTCAGCAGAAATAAGACAATCATTTTTTTCTAGTTTTTATTCCAGCCTCTTCAAAAGATATTTTGGATCTTACAATTCCATTGACAGATGAAAGAGGATATTCCAACGACTGTCACTGTTCTAAATTCTAAATAACGGGAAAGTTAACATTCACTTCTAGCCAATCAGAATATTTCAGAAGAAATCTATCTTTTTTTCTCGCGCACAACTTCCTATGTTTTAGAAAATAGCTTTTAAAAAAAAAATAAAAATACATATATTTTTAAAACATTCCCCGAACATCCCCTAACTCTAATTTATTAATAGACACTCGCTTATTGCCTCTATCGAACACCTTTCTTCATATATTAAATCAAACAATTCTCTGCGCGCAACGGTAGGCGTCAGCTGTCGGCTGCCTCCTGTAATAAGAAAGCTAATTACAAAAAAAAAAAGTAATAATTTGCACACATGTTATTATGCGGGAATTAAAGTCCATAAATCACTCTATATTATAACTAAAATTTGTACTACTGTTCAGAGCTGTTTTTTTTTTCATAGCACAATTTAAAGTAAGATGATTGTGTAAATGTTTTAATGTTTCGAAGGTATGATTCCATGTGTATTTAATGCAATATCTGGTTGTATAGAAACATGTTAAGTATATCAATGAAAAGTACAAACCTTGAAGTGAAGTATCCGTATAGAATAAGAAGAATAACTCAATACACTTTAATACGAAACGTATTTATATCCACCGTCAGGATGCAACTGGAGTACGGACCAGTTGAGTTCTTTATTGGCAACTTCCGATGTTTATATTATCTTCATACATTTTAGAATTCTACCCTCCTTTGCAGATAAGTGAAGAACATATATCTGACAATCATATTAGAGTGAAGAATGATGAATTGGTGAGAGTGAGTAAAATAGGCCTACTTTTTTCCAGCTAGATTTCGTATCTGGCCCACTGTGCATTGGTCTTATTAGTGTTTTGTATAAACTTAGTTTAGCAGATTCAGATATTAATTTACTTTAAAATAAATTTTAAAGTGCATAATACGCCTTATTTCAATTTACGATTCTTTGTTTAACTTCTTCCAATGAATTGTGTCCATTCACCATGAGAAAAAATTATTTTTCCGTGGGTATTTGAAGCAGCACAAGTCCAATAATTCTGTATCAAGGCATCATTCCTTAAACCGCTCAGCTACTGTACGGGACTCCGGTTCTTTTAACTATTAACTAACTCACTGGCATTATGTAACCCGGAGGTTCGTGACCGCATGGACATACATTCTTAATATATCTCTATCCTGAATTTCAATCATTTTCTATATAATTCACCTCCCTCCTATCATGGTTAATATTAGTATTCTTCTTCTACTACAAGGTTTAGGCTATGCAGCCTGTTCCGGCGAAGTTAAAAGTGGAGTCCATCTTCTGCGTGGTCGGCCAACATCTCTTGTTCCTCTGGGATTATACAGGAAGGTTCTTTTTGGTATTCTTTCGTTGTTCATTCTCATTAAGTGTTCTGTCCATTTCTTATTATTTTCGCTGATATTAGTCTTTCATCTAATTCTTGGCGCTTTCCCTAGGGTTTTCTATGCTCATCTTCCCTTCCCCATTTATACCACATAGAAGTCTATGAGGATTAATTGTTCTTTTTTATATCTGGTTCATCTTAAATAGTCCCGCGCCTTAGCTGAGTGGTTAAGGCAAGAAGCCTTAGTGCAGAGCTACGGGACTTGCGCTGGTTCGTGCCCCCATGGGGGGGAAGACATTTTCTCATGGAATTTCGGCCAGTATGGGCCCGGTACCCACCCAGCATCGTGAGACATTTGGGTAGCTACAATAATTAGCGACGCCAGGTTGAGAAGACCAGCTATAACGGCTGGGGGACCCGACATGCTGACCATGTGTCACCCCTACACTGGCTAGATGATAGTCTATTTCGGTTATTAATAAATGTGGATGTGAGGCCAGCATCCGGATTGTAGGCCAAGGACCTTCTAGGCCTGTCGCGCTTGGAGTTTTTTTATCATAAATAGCTCACTGTTATGCAGCCTTCGCAATTCACCTACCTGTTCATCCCGATAAAGTTCAAAAAATGTTCCTAACAAACTTATTCTCAAATGCTGATAACACTGGTCAACACGATTTTTGTCTCATTAGTACCAATAGTTGTAGTTAATGCAGTTTTTTTATCGTGTTTTCAAATATTTATTTGGAATTTCTCCATCCCCCACAGTTCTTTTTATTTCAATTTCAATTAATGGGTTTAAATAATTATTTTTAATAAATGTTTTTACGTCCATTTGTCCATTGTAAAATAAAACCAAATGAGCTAATTCAAATGGTTTCAGCTATGGAAAAGAGATATCAAGGCAAATTAAATCCTAATATGCTGGCCGATTATTGTTGGACCATCAACAGGGATGCTCCACAGACGAAATATAACAGAAAATCGTCATTTCTTAGTTTCTAGGCGAGTCCGAATGTTCGAATATTGTGTAGTTACGAATGTAGAAAATATTAAAGTGTTTGAAATTATAAATTCCTGTCTCTCGGAAACCTGCGTGATGGGGAAAAACCGATATCATATTTGAATTCAGGAGAAAAAATACTATCAGAATAACATATTTTTCTTTCTGAGATAAAAAAAAGTCATTTTCGTTGCTCAGTGTAATCTATTCTCCTATTTTAAAGTAAGAGACAGTATTTTCTAATCCATATAACTATACGAATAATAGTTCTATCTATACATATTTTATTTTTATTATTTTTTTTGGGAGAAGTTGAGATAAAAAGAGTCGTTGCAATGCATTATTGCATGCGTTTCCAGAGTTGAACTTCTGTTTGATTTACTTGTGCACATTATTCACGTTTGAAAGTATTGTTACCAGGTATTTGTAGTCGGGGCACGCACGTAGGGTAGGGTTCGGTTAAGGCACTGAGATCACATGCCGGAGGGTCGAGGGTTTCGGGTTACAGTCCCGGTGGGGTCAGGATTTAAACACTGACCCAAAACCCTATGGAGGAAGGGCACTATGTTGGCCCTGGGGGTCCGACTCCTCAGCCTCTAACGGATACATGAGTGCCAGGACCGCTTTGTTCTGGGGTGGTAAAGGTCGGCCGTTCACGCAGGGCTGACCAACCCGGTGACATAAAGTGCCGATTGTCTAGAAAAAGTGGGAGCCTTAACCTCCTACTACCCCAAGGGCCTCCGGGCCTTTTGTGGGATTAAAAAAAAAAAAAAAAGGTATTTGTAGTCAATCACTTTTTCAAAATTCCCCTCATTTGTTAGTAACTGTCAATTTCCATTGTAGCCTATAATGCATTTCTACGTATGGCCATGTATTTGGTTGTATTGAGTTTACTTGCAGCCCCAGTTTCTTAGTGTTATTTAATATAATCTAGGACAAGGGACACGCGGTTTTACTTCCCCTATAAAGAATTCATAGGCAGCATTTTTACGCTCTTAAAAATAATTCGAAGCTGGATCGGTTTGAACCCCAGAACCTCGTAAATACTGGTCCGCGTGGTCTTTTTTGATTTTTGATGGTTGCAAATAATGTTGTTCACAGTTAAGTGCATTTTGTAGAGATACTACAGTGTGGAATCTGCTAAGATCTGGTTGTTTTTGTAAAGTTAACCACGGATCATTAGCCATAACGACCCGATTTCAGGCGGTACCACACATTCCTTAAGGTGCCAGCATCCTGTCTCCATCATAACCGTACTACCGGCTTTCAGATAAATTCATTCTTACCACGGAATTCATACCTTTAACCTAGGTGTGTCAACGGGTGGTCCGCAGGCCCGATGCCATTCCTTAAGGCGTCTCCGTCTGTAAACCGTACCAAAGAATTTCAGATAAATTTACCCTTATCACAGAATTCATAACTTTGAGGTGTGTTAAACTGGTGGCCCGCAGATCCAATGCCACTCTTTGCATGCTATTTTGTGGTCATTTTATGTTTCTATGGAAAAATATGATTAAAAACAAGAACTCGACGAATAAAAAAATTGGTAAACAGACAGGCGAATGGAGAATACTACGTATATAACAGTGAGCTACATGATCTTTATAGGAAACCAGATATAATAAGAAGAGTTAAGTCTCGTAGACTGCGGTGGACAGGACATGTTGCACTAATCGGAAATGAAAGAAGGACTTGGAAATTCGTTGTAGGAAAACCAGAGAGAAAGCGCCCAATTGCTAGGCCAAGAATGAGATGGAAGAATAACATTAATCATGACTTGAAGGGAATATATTATACAGGGGATGATTGAAAAACGTTAGCTGAGGATAGGAATGTATGGACATCTTATGTTTGCGCGACCGTGAACCTACGGGTTCGATAATGCCAGTGAGTTAGTTACTTAGTTAAATATGAAGTTTGGTAACGGAAAGAAAACTTATCTATAACTTGAAAAAAAAATTGTACTTGTCAGAGATCTCAGTCATCTTTAACTAATTACAATTTCAGTTAATTTTAGCAGTATTGATTCAGTTAATACACTTTGAGGCCTTTCGGAACATGTTCCATCGTCATCCTTAAAAAGTACCTTTGTGTTTTGGTCAGAGGATCCCCTGCAGATCACATACGAATTTTTGATAATCTGTCATCACTCATTCTTGAGATATTTTAATTCCATATCTGCCTCCTTCGTGATACCCATGCACTTAGCCCTATTTGCTGAATTTCACATTGTTTCCGAATGTATTAATTTTTTTATTCTCGTATTATATATTTTTTTACTTCGATTTTTTCTAAGTGTTATTTCTTGTATTTTTTTACATTTGTTTTTATGTTTCGGACCTTTTTTCAGAAGCATAAGTCGTGCCGCTTATTCATAAATGTGTACTTTAGCTTCTGTTCTTAGATTGTTATTAAAAATTAAATTTTTAATATGTTATATAACAGCGTATATAAAAAAATGGATTTCAGTATATTGTTTCTAATTTACGCGAGAAAAATCCCGCGCCATAGCAGACTATTTACGGCATGATGCCTGGGAGAATAGCTTCGGAATCTGGACTGGTTCGAATCCACATGGGTAAGACATTTTCTCTTGGAATTTCGGCCATCATGGGACCGCTACTCACCCAACATCGTGACGAGTTTGGTAGCTACACTAAGTAACAGCAAGAGGTTCGGAAAACCAGCTATAACAGCTGGGTAACCGAAATGCTGACTACAAGTCTGCTCTTTACTGGCTAAACTCTTTACTGGCCTTAACTCTGCCAGGTAAAATAAAGCTATTATTATTATTTATGTGATTAACACATGTGGATACGAGGCCAGCAGTAGCCAGGGGCCTCCTAGGCCTATCGCGCCATGGACTTTCTATTGTGTCTGGGACATCCAACTAACATCTACGTATTAGTTAGAGCGTGTCCACCTCTGTGCTGTCGCGATAACATCATTGTCTCGTACACAGCGGGCCCGAGTTCGATGTCCGGTCGGACAAATTTCCTGGATGGGATATTTTGGGGTTTTTCCTCACCTGTAAGACAAATGCCAGCAAACTTCATAATGTCCAGATGGTCCCCTGATCCCCGAACACCATCTGCCCGTCACAAAACATCCTTATCATATTCGCCATATTTATAGTCTATAGGGAACAACCTGAGACAGGATTTTAGAAAGAAACAGCAACAGATACTCAACCTCTTTCGCACAGGGGATGTTTTACGAAGGTGATGGCATTGATATAATACCTACCAAGTCCAGAAGATATTGGACAAATCCGAACATCAACTCCAGATAGACGAAGCAGGTAGCCCATCTCAAGTTGTTCCCTAGACAGTATTGTATGAATGAATAAAGTCATACTGTCTTATATGTCTTAGGCCTATATGTTAGTGTTGTGTAGGAAGGTTGACCCTAAACCCCCAGCCATTGTATCTCCGGTGCTGACGTTTAGGTTGTACGGAGGGGGGTGGTAAGGGTGGTAAAGGGAAAAAACTCGCCCTCTACTGCCAATAAGGAAATAGTTGATTGAGAGTAGATTGTCTGCCACAACCAATCACTGCTCTTGACGCCTCTATAGCGCGCTAGTAAGGTTTGAAATTGCATGAGATATTGTCAGCTGTACGTATTTCTGCTGACCGCATACATAAAGCGGCCCCTCCCATTGAATAGCTATATCGGCAACATTGTCGTGAAAACGTCAGAGCCGGTGATCCAGTGGCTGCGGTATAGTATTGAACTGATTATTCATCTATGGAGGCCCCCATGTCCTTGAATGCTCTAATGTGTGTGATACTGAGTTTTAAAACCTCTCTCAATAGATCGTATCCCTATAACACCTGTATGGCGTGGAACATGTAAAAGTATCTACAAAGGGAGAAAAATGTAAGGATGGATGGTTATATAAGATAGAGAGATAGATAGAGTAGATAGATAGATAGATAGATAGATATGTAGATAGATAAATATAGATAGATAGATAGATAGATAGATAGATAGATAGATAGATATAGATAGATATACATATATATATATAGATAGATAGATATACATATATATATATAGATAGATAGATATAGATATATATAGATAGATATATATAGATATATATATAGATATATATAGATAGATATATATATATATAGTATATATATATATATAGATATAGATAGATAGATATAGATATAGATAGATATAGATAGATATAGATAGATATATAGATATAAGATATATATAGATAGATATATATATATATATAGATTTAGATTTAGATAGATATGATATGGATAGAAATAGATAGAGATGGATAGATATATAGATATAGATAGATATAGATAGATAGATAGATAGATATAGATAGATAGATAGATAGATATAGATAGATAGATATGATAGATAGATAGATAGATATAGATAGATAGATATATAGATAGATTAGATAGATAGATAGATAGATAGATAGATATAGATAGAGATAGATATAGATAGAGAGATAGAGAGATATATGATAGATAGAGATAGAGAGATATAGATAGATAGATATAGATAGATGAGTATAGATAGAGCTAGATAGAGATAGATAGAGTTAGATATAGAGATAGATAGAGATAGATAGATAGAGAGATAGATAGAGATAGATATAGAGAGATAGATAGAGATAGATATAGAGAGATAGATAGAGATAGATATAGAGAGATAGATAGAGATAGATATAGAGAGATAGATAGAGATAGATATAGAGAGATAGATAGAGATAGATATATAGAGAGATAGAGATAGATATAGAGATAGATAGAGATAGATAGATAGAGATAGATAGAGAGAGATAGATAGAGAGATAGATATGGATAGATAGATATAGATAGATAGATATGGATAGATAGATAGAGATAGATAGATATAGATAGATAGATAGAGATAGATATAGAGAGATAGATAGAGGGTAGATATAGATAGATAGATATGGATAGATAGATAGATAGATAGAGATAGATAGATAGATAGATAGAGATAGATAGTATGGATATATATATAGATATATATATATATATATATATATATATATATAGAGAGAGAGAGAGAGAGAGAGAGAGAGAGAGGAAGAGAGAGAGTGAGGGAGAGAGAGAGGAGAGGCGAAGCTTTTTCTTAAACGGTTTATTAAACATCGAGAATCGATAAAGTAGGAAGTTTTCTTACTTTTCCACTTTGCAATTATAATACATAATTTAAGTGATTCAATAGTCTAACGTACTATTACAGTAGCTTATGGTTAACTTAATCGAGTATAAATTATAACTAATTATCGATATGAAATGATAAGGCAACTTTTATTAAGTTATTATGGTTCACAAATATTGTATTAGTACCCTTATATTCTGGATCTTCCTGTTTAGTTTTATCTCTCTTCCTTTCTCTATTTCCATTTACTCATTCTTGTTCCACCTTCTTCCTACGAGTATTTTTTTCTATTTTCTTTCTCATTTCTCATTTTTCTTTTTTCTTCTTTCACCTTTTCTCGTATTCTCCTTTCTTTCTATCTTTCACTTTTACTTTTCCTCTCCTTCTCGCACTTTCTCGGCACACTCGATGGAAGCTGTATGAGGAGAGCGAGAGAAGAAAATATGAGTTCGCGCAGTTTAAAATTCAATGGAATGAATGGAATAAAACTTATAAATATCTATCCTAAGATTGAAAGGTGAAAAATAAGTACATTTTAATCCTTGTTATATTTTTTATGATTTTTTTATTGTATGGATTCTGCAGATAATTAAAATAAAGAATTTTCTAACGATATAAAAAGCTTCCGATAACCGCAGATTTACGTGAAGACGCGAGATTCTTCTCTTAACGGCTGGATTGTTTGCTCATCACGGCCCAGTGAAATCAACGCCATTACCAACATCTTAATGTTCGTTAATTGAAGTTTTCAATGAATTCTCTTTGGACCAGAAACTTACATCTCATTCCTTAACTCTCGTAGTTTTCAACAAGATATAGGGATGTTAATCATTTACTCAAATAATTTTATGATATAGTTTTTTCCCACTCCATATTTACAAATTTAAAATACATTCTACAGCAACAATGGTTGTTACATCTTTACCCTTATTGGTATGGGAATTATATATTTGTATGAAAATAGTAATTTATTTTTTATGATGGGGCCTATTTATAGTATAAATAGGGGTTTATTTTTAATTTACGAATAAATTATAGCATTTTAGGTAAATACCATATTTTTTCTGTTCAGGTCCAGCATATTTGTCTCGACGGGTTGCGTGCTGCCTTGCCATGCAAGCGGGCCCGGGTTTGATAACGGTCTGGTTAAAGTTTCCTGAGTGGTTTTATTCGGGGGTTTTCCCTGCCTGTGGAGGCAAATGTCAGGAAATTCAAGGCCCAAACGGTCCCCGAATATCATCTGGCCATCATTATCATCATCATTCATAGTCATTAAGTCTAGGATTAAGGTCTCACCTGGCGCATTCATTACCATGATCATCACTTATCATATTTCATCGGGGCAGTGTAACTCATCCTTCCAGGCGCCCCCCAACCTCAGAAGTGGGTTACACTAACGCCATGCCAGGAGAGAATACCAGGATGTCGAAAAGACAACGTGGTGGCATTGAAAAAAATATATTTCTGTTAATGTTGTGTCTTTCCAAGGCCCATTCCTTCAAATGAGCCTTTTAAAGCAGAAGTGGTGTAATTCCATTCAACATTGTTTTGAGATATAAAGATTTTAGTAGAATAGTAATTGAGAAATTCGAGAAAATTCAAACAATAATTTCCCCACCAAATGTATTCAAATTGATTGTTTTACCTCATCTATGTTCTTTTTTGCCCTTATCCCCACTTATAAGTAATTTATAAGCACTACGTAACTTACACCATTTGGCTTTACACAGGTAGATGGTCTATTTCAAGAATGAACTGACATAATCAACAAAAATCATATTTTTATTAATTTAAATAGTCCACCGTTTCATCTCGAGGTAATGTGCTGCCTTGTCACGCAGCGGGTCTCGGGTTCGATCCCCGGTCGAGGACAAGTTGTCCTGGGTAAGTGGGTTTTTTTCGGGGTTTTCCTCATCTGTAAGACAAATGTCAGGAAAATTTTAAGGTCCAAACGAACCCCCGATTCATCTAGCCATCATTAAGATTTCATTAGCTTTAGCTTGAAAAAATTGGAAGCTGATCAGACATGTTCTTCTTGTAAAAAATTGTAAATAAATTGGATTTCCGATACCTAATCCAGTGCATCCTTATCCATGAAACGGATTGGTTTCTTCATCCAGCTTTCTTTAATGGTCTTTAAATATTTTCTTAGCTAAAACTCTTCGCCAGACATACAGTAAGATGGAGAGCATTATTTTTCTTGATTTCGTGATAATTTTGAAATCAGTCAGAAGGACAAATATCTATTGAATTTATGTGTGCAATTTAATTGAACCAAAGTTGAGTCGTTCGGAAGATTGGAATGACCACTGATCATAAACTTTTGATCAATGGTTTCAAGGTTCTGTTGCCTTCATTCAAAACTAGGCTTAATAAATTTAATGCCATTTTCCAGTACCGGTTTCGTCTCTGTGCATGTATCGCTTTATAAATACAATGTGTTTTGCTGTTGGTGCCTCTAATGTGTGTGTGTTGTGGAATTATACGTACAATAGTCGGCAAGTTGCTTTCATGACACTAGAAGAATAAATAATAGTTTTTAAAAAACTAAAACAGCACGCTTTATTAGAAAAACGAATCTCAAAATGAAAAATAATTTTAATTTCCAACACGCTTGGGATAAATTTTAAAGTGGTCAACAAAAAAATCATCTCCAACACATATAGAATAAAACTAGAATTATCAACAAAAACGAAAATAATTTTACCATCAAAAGCGTGGGTGCTCTATATCAATAATATATTGTAATAAACAGATATGGTAAAGTTAAAGTCTCTATGCAGAAACTGTAAAAATCATAAAAATCACCCCACGCTTTTTGATGGTAAAACTTTATTTATTTATTTTTTTTAGTTTTAATATTTACAGAATTAAGATAGAATGTAAATTATATGTAAATTCCATTTACTATTGTCGTATGAGCTCATAAGTATTACTCTTATAAAAAACATCCCCCCAGCCGGATTCGAACCAGCGACTTATGGATTACTGAATTTATACCACTCCTTCACCGCTCTACCAACTGAGCTCTTACAACGATTGACTAAAAAGTCGACAAGTCCGTAACCTATTATACCAGTTTTAATTTTTTTTATTTTCTGATGATTCTGGCCAGAAATTTAGAAATAAAATATTAAATTATTGTTGTGTCACGGGTCCTTTACAAGTATACAAAGTTTCAAGTCGATCCAGTGTCTCTAAGTGGGTGAAAATCGTGTTCAAAGATTCCGTTACATAAATACAAAGACACTTTTTCTGATAATTCTGGCCAGGAATTTTAGGAAAATAAATATGAAATTATTATGTGTTGCACGGGGTCTTTACAAGTATACAAAGTTCAAGTTCGATCAATTGTCTCTAAGTGGGTGAAAATCGTGTTCAAAGATTCCGTACATAAATTACAAGTCACTTTTTTTACACCACTTTATATTAGATTGACCTGTATTATCTATCATGTAACGGAATCTTTCAACGCGATTTTCACCCACTTAAAATATCGGATCGACTAGAAACTTTGTATACTTGTAGAGGACCCGTGACAATACAATAATTTCATATTTATTTATTTCTGATGCCCCTGTCAGGATTTAGAAAATAGAATATGAAATTATTGTATTGTCACGGTCCTTTACAAGTATACAAAGTTTTGAGTTTATCCTATGTTCTAAGGGGTGAAAATCGTGTTTCAAAGATTCCGTTACATAAATACAAGACACTTTTTTTGATTTTCTGTGATTGTGGCAGGATTTTTGAAAATTACATATCCAAATTATTGTATTGTCACGGGTCCTTTACAATGGTACAAAATTCAAGTCGATCCAATTATTTTAAGTGAGTGAAAAACGCGTTGAAAGATTCAGTTAGATAGATAGATATAGTAGACAGACAGACAGATAGATAGATAGATAGATAGATAGATAGATAGATAGATAGATAGATAGATAGATAGGTAGGTAGGTAGGTAGGTAGGTAGGTAGGTAGGTATATACAAGTCAAGCTAATATAAAACGTGTAAAAACAGTAACTGGAGTTACACCACTTTGGCTATCAACAGATAGATAGATAGCTCTGCTGACTGCATGAACTTCTGATTCAATTTGTGGAGCAGTTTGGGGATCTAGGAGTTACAGCAATATTCCTGCAGGTAGTTTTACATATCCAGAATTCATTTCTAGCATTAACGCAGATTTTTTAAAAAGTGGAGTTACACCACTTTGACTTTAAAAGGCCCAAATAAAGATGCAACCATCAATTGTAAAGTTCCACTGTAAATTGGATTATAACAATAGCCTTACATTTTTACATAATTATATGATTTTCTCATCTCATCATCTTGGTATATCCTCTCACCCTTAAAGTACGTTTACGTTCCTCACGTCACTCGGGCCTTACAGTGGCACGACACTATCGGGCAAGCAAGTTCAAACTTTGCATTACACACATACTTTTTTTTACCCCTCCAGGACATGGAGGACCATTCCCGAACGAGTGATCAGCTTTAATTCAGGACCTTCTCCGAGACGTCACTGAACATTTAAGACGAAACACGCCATTTATTCACATACTCATAGTAAGCGTGGCGATTATGATAATGCTAATTATGATGGCTATGTGATGTTCGGAACAATTGGAGCTTTAAAGTGGAATTAATTAATATGGGATAAAACAAGGTAGAAATAATTGATATGAACAAAGTAATGAAAGCGACTGCATACCAAAACTAATGAAAAGCTAGGCCTAGCCTATAACATAAAAAAAACTCCAAGCGTGGACAGGCCTAGAGAGGTCCTTGGCCTACACCCGGCTGCTGGCCTCACATCCAAATGTGTGTAATCACGGAGGTAGACGATCATCTAGCCAGTGTAGGGTGACATGTGGTCAGCATGTCGGGTTCCCCAGCCGTTAGAGCTGGTCTTCTCAACCTGGAGTCGCTACTTATTGTAGCTACCCTAATGCCTCACGATGCTGGGTGGGCACCGGTCCCATACTGGCAGAAATTCTATGGGAAAATTACTTCTCCCATGGGGAGCCGAACCGCGCAAGTTCCGTAGCTCTTAGCCAAAAATGGTGAACACTGTCTTGTCATGCAGCGAACAGTCCCCGAACATCATCTGTCCAATATTATCATAAGTAATGCCACGAGTGATTTCCAAATTATCGATAAATTCACGACTCACGAAGTGAGGAGTGAGTTTATCTAGAGAATTTGGAAATCAAGAGTGGCATTTGTTAGGACTATTTAACGAATAAAATTAAGCTGTTTACTCACAAATCATTATTTAACTATAGTTATTTTAAAATATTTATATATTTAATGTAAACGGCGATGTTTTGAAAACGAATGAGAAACGATAGGTGCGTTTTATCTCCTTCCTTTGTTATCACTGCAAACCTGATCATATTATTTATTGCCAAAGGAACGCAAATCTGTAAGAATGCTCTCTAGTGGAGAAAAAATGAAACACACATCAAACTGTATATTAATACATTTCTGATGTCGTATGATGTAAATTATGACAATTATATTTTCCCTGGATTATTACCTGGGAAAAAAAAATACATTTAAGAAAGTGCAAACAGTGGTTTCTTTTTTTGATGGTATAATCAATTGCTACAAATGTTTTTTATATATGTGTTGACATTCATTGCATCTATATATACAATATGGTAGCCGTATTTCTCACAGGCTCAGTCACTGCAAAATAATGGCCAGACCTCTTCAGAATTATTAAAAAGGAGGAGCTTTCTTTAATATGGTTAATTATAACACTGATAAATATTTCGTGATATACACGGCTCTGATTGGTTTGTAGAAACAGAAATCATTGAACCTGATTGGTCATTGACTCCCATTTGGAGCATGAGTTAAATAGTCATCATTTAACATATTAATTAAGTTTAGGAGTAAGGTCTCCCTTGGCGCATCATTATCATCATAGGGCTATATCATCGGAGCAGTGTAACTCCGCCTTCCAGGCGCCAAAACCTCAAAATAAAGCTACGGCGAGGAAGAGATATACTAGAATGTCGAAAAATAATAACGTGGTGGCATTGGAAAAAAATCAGAATTATCAACAGTAATCTACCAAAAGGTTGTGATTTTTTTTCTGAAAAATTCACGAGCGACCAAGTCGCGACTGATTTTGTGTAATGAAAAACTCTACCTCGCGTTGGATTAGTAGTGACTATTTAGCGAATAATACAATATCAGAAGCTTAAAAATAATTATAATGTTTAATATTTACCAAATGGTGAGGTTATGCATTGCGATCTTACTTTCGGAAGATTTCTAAGCCAGCTGTATACAGTTATGAATAGCACATCTTTGCTGTTAATTTGCTATTTGTGGATTTGGGAAAAATCAATAACAGATGATTGTATGAGAAATAACTATGAACAGTAATGCAGATTCATTATACAACATTTAATATTTTTTTAGAGCGCACAGAATTAACTTCTTTTTTTTTTTTTTTGTAAGTTTTGAAGTTATTTTCTTCTGACATTTCTTGCTGTTTCATATCGATCGTACATTGTTGAATCGGATATCCTTGTCAAAGATGGTAATTTGCGGAGATATATCTCATTACGAACAGGAAGAGGCAGAATTGTCAGTCTATGAGATAAATAGTCATAAGTAATGCCACGAGTGATTTCCAAATTATCGATAAATTCACGACTCACGAAGTGAGGAGTGAGAATTTATCTAGAGAATTTGGAAATCAAGAGTGGCATTTGTTAGGACTATTTAACGAATAAAATAAAGTGGTTTACTCACAAATCATTATTTAACTACAGTTATTTAAAAATATTTTTATATTTAAAGTAAACGGTTGATGTTTGAAAACTAATGAGAAACGATAGGTTAGCCTACGCTTCTACTGCTTCTTTTGTTTATCACTGCAACCAGATCATACTATTTATTGCCAAAGGAACGCAATATTGTAAGAATGCTCTCTAGTGGAGAAAAAAATGAAACACATCAATCTGTATATTAATTCATTTTGATGTCGTATACATTTAAGAAAGTGCAAACAGTGGTTTCTTTTTTTGGTGGTATAATCAATTGCTACAAATGTTGACATGTAAGCACTATTATATACAATCTGGTAGCCGTATTTGGTTATAGGCTCAGTCACTGCAAAATAACGGTCAGACCTGTTCAGAATCATTAAAAAGGAGGAGCTTTGCTTAATATATGATAATCCTAACGTTGATAATTATTTCGTGAAACACGTCTCTGATTGGTTGTAATACAAAATCATTGAAACGTGATTGGTCATTGACTCCCATTTGGGGCATGAGTTAAAATAGTCAAAGTAATTGGTTTCAAACAGGTCCAACGAATGAAACAATCTCGCTTTCCTAAATTAGGCATTGCAGTATCAACCTAAAGGACTTCGAGATAAAAGAAGAACCAAATTAAGGTGGACTGAACAGGCACATCTTGAAATCTCATATGAACAGTCTCAAACGACCTAAACCTAAATAGTTAATGATGATGATGATGATGATGAGATATAGGGTGCCAGAATGATTTGTAACATGTTTTTTATAGGAGGCTGATTGAGCGCAGATATAATCTGGATTCAAATAGGTCAGAGGGAAAGAAATAACCATACCTCTTTTATCCTTTTAAATTCCCTTTGGGTGTCTCTATATAACCTGCCATACAATTCAATTGGTCACCTATACCCGTTGCATATCCAAACCGTTTGGTTTGAAATAGGCCTAATATATATGGGTGATTTGCACGCAGCATTAAAAAATTCTAAAAATAGGGTTTCAACATATTTCCATGTTATCACAATAAATTTTTTATGAGTTTTCGTGTACATACAATAATGCCCATTGTGAATTCGTCTTAAGATAAGCGTTTTGCTTTTTTCATTTGTTTTGAAACTACAAGATTACCTCATGCTATTATTATTTTTTTTTGTTACTTAGAGTCACTTCAGCATTTTAATTCATTCGTATCTGTAACCTTGAAATATATAGCCTATCAAGCTGTTTATAGTGAATGGATGAGTTGAATGGATTTTCTCATGGTTATAAAATCCTGGGAAAGATTAGAAACATTTACTAAATTATAGGCCTATAGAATGGTTTGCATCGCCATTCTTATTTATGGATGTGAAATTGGACATTAAACTCTGATCAAATAAGACAAATCGAAGTTTCAGAAATAAAATGTATCCGTTTTGTACAGTAAACTTGTCTATGAAGGAACATGACGGTTCCTTAAATTTATTTCCTTCTTATAAAGGTTCCCAAATTACAAGCTTGAATTTTCTCACGCACTGTAAGGTTTGTTACATGCACGCTTTAAAGACATAACGTATTGACTGAAATACAGACAAAATAGTGTATGTAACACCAGCAACAGTTTGCACAGCAATACACAAACACTTTATTTACACAAAAAACGAGAAGGAACTCAACTACAGGAGGACTGAAGAGTTTCCCATCTCCCTCGCAGGTTACGTAAGCAGGCAAGGAAAGGCGAGGGATTCCCCGCTGTCACACATAAGCAAGGGTATTCCCGCAATACAATGGCAACACAAGAATGTAAAACTATATAATGCAGTAGCGTCATATACAGAATTTTCATGTGTGGTCATTACTGTAATTAGAACGTGCTTAAGAATAATTTTTCGTCTTATTGAGGTAAAAAAATTAACTATTAGTACTTTAAAAATTCAATTCCGTTTCCGCGTTATGAAGGTTTCCGGCTTATAAAGGACGATTTTACATATTAAAATTGTACCGTTTTTTTCCATTTCTTGTCCTTGAGTATTGCTTGGTTGTCAGCTGTGTAATTATCAAACCCAGTTTTTAAACCATAAAAATTGCAGAGACACACAAGAATGAAAATCTATAACGTTTTCTGGACCCGTAATCTGTTATGGCTGTGAAGCTTGAACCATCAGAAACTCAGGATGACCGTCATATTACCAGCCCACGGAGATGAAATTTCTGCGACGAACTGCAGGTTATAGCCTTCTAGACCACCAAAGAAATTCAACAATAGCCCAGAGAGTTAAACATCATACCTATATCTGAATACCTCCAAGAATATAGAAACAATTGGCTAGCCCATATTCAGCGCATGGATCGTCATAGAATACCAAAACAAATTCTTCACTACATTCCTCGAGGCAGAAGATCTGTGGGTCGACCTTTTCGGAGATGGCGGGAGACCGTAACAGGCCACTGGGCCTAATACTTGAAAGGCAGATGATGATGAATTGTACCGTTCTGGGTTTTTTTTTTCCGTCTCCACAGATTTCCTTCTTATAAAGGTTCCGGCTAAGACAGGTTTCACTGTAATTGGAAATACGTTATTAGATTACAAAAGAAAGCAATTGAACTTAGAACCAATCACAACATTAATAGACAAAACTATAGAATAAATTGGAGTGACCATGTCTTAAGGATAGCAAATACTAGGATGTCAGGACATTTTATATTAAAAATGTTTAAATTCAGAGTGGACAAGAATATTAGTCGACCTTTAAAGACATAGCGTGAGCAATTTTGAGTTGAAACGGACCACCAGGTCTAATCCTTGAAGACAATGATGGTGATAATAAAATCCTGAGTGTTACTTCCTTTGTAGGAAGACTTGATGTTGTGTTGTTTCGGAGGATGCTCTAACTTTAAGCTGATCACTCATTCGAGGAGGCCCTCCTTGACTTTGTGTGGTTAAAAAAGTATGTGTGTGATCCATAGTTAAAATTCCTCTCTCCGAATAGTGTCGTGTCCACTTCTAAGGCCCAGGAGTCGTGTGACACGTAAGAGCTAAAAGAGAGAGGATAACTTTGGTAATGGAATGAAAAAAGAAAGAAATAATAATAATACTAATAATAATAATAATATTATAATAATAATCTGTAGTAATTCTGCCTGAGGGCAGGTCTTTCTCTACAATCATAGCAATTTTCATGTAGCTTTGCAGCTTTCTTTACAGGGAATTGTAGGTGTGGTAGCTTCCCGTTGCTTTCCTCACCGGTGAAGGATGATGATAATGATAAACATGATGATGATGATAAGGGTGATGATGATGATGATGGCCGGATGCTTTTCGGGAACCGTTTGGTCCTAAGCTTCCTGACAATTGTCTTACAGGTGAGGAAAAACCCCCCGAAAAAAACCTCACCCAGGAGCCTGTCTTGGCCGGGAATCAAACCGGGCCCGTTGCATGTGCAAGGCAGCACACTACTTCGAGACCACAGTCGTGGACTATAATAATAATAATAATAATATAATAATATAATAATAATAATAATAATAATAATGATAAATGATGATGATAATAGATGATGATGATGATGATGATGATGATGATGATGATGATGATGATGATGATGACGACGTCAGTAATCGGGTGAAGTAATTTTCTCATGGAATTTTCGGCCAGTTTTGGACCCGGTGGCATATCTAGCCAGCATGAAATGTAGTTTCATCTATTGGTTCATAATAATTTGTTTTGTTGGAGTAGTAATATGTATATCGTGAAGAATTTGGATAGCAATATAAGTAGCGGGCTCCAGGTTGAAAAAACCAACTGTAACTACTGGGGGACTCGATATGCTTGACCACATGCCACCCCTACACTGGCATGGTTAATCGTCTGCTTCTGTGATTAACACATGTGGATGTGAGCCTAGCAGCCGACTGTAGGCCAGGAATCTTCATAGAGCTTTGCGTCATGGAGTTTAGTTTTAATAATATAATCAAATTGAACTTGGAAAACACCAATTAGGCCTAATACATGCTATTTACAGGCAATGTTCAAACCAAAGTTATCTTCGTTACTAGTCATTAAATACGTATGATAAGATTCCCTTGTAATTATCTAATACTTTTGAAATTTCGCAGGAAAGTACACTCATTGTTTACATTCCTGATCGTCTGCTCTCAGTTGACACTATTGTGTGTGACATGATTCATCTGATACAATTTGTATTCATGTGAATTTTTTTCATTATCATCATTCAATAACAAAATTACTGTGAAATTACGTTTTCATTTATTGTCGGTTTATCTAACGTTCAAATCTTGAGTTTTCAGGAATTGCTAGGCTCCATGGGTCGTGCCAAAATAAATTGTTTATAACCGAAGGCAGTCCCGTGATATCTGGCTTGATGAACATAATTTTTAGTGAGAGATGGTCTGTATCTATTATATATAAATCTTCAATCCAAGGTTTGAAATCGACAGTTTTTCTTTTCTTTAAGGAATCATGATATAACCTCCACGGCGGCGGCAGGCCAAGAAGGCCCTTGGCCTACCAGCCATATCTGTGATTAATGACATCGAGTCAGTGTAGTAGTGACATGTAGTCAGCATGTAAGGTCTCCCAGCTGTTATAGCTGGTTTTCTCTACTTGAATAATGACTTAATAATAGTTTTATTTTACCTGGCAGAGTTAAGGCCTTAAGGCCTTGTCTGCCACTCAACCAGGTTTTAAAAATACAAAAACAAATAGTCTTACATCTAAATTGCAATAAACATAAACGATTACATGTTATAAATACAATACAATTATTATTATAATGTATTTTGATTTACTCTAGATTTAAACGAATTAAATATATGTATCTAGATATACCTAGGAACAATAATCACAAATAGGAATGAGATGCACAAAGAAATTAAACAGAGGCTCAATTCTGGAAATGCGTGCTATTATGCATTTGCAGATGACTCTTGACGTCCCCAACTCCTTTCAAAAAACGTTAAAACTGAAAATATATAAGACTATTATTCTACCAGTTATATTATATGGGTGCGAAAAATGGACTCTTATTTAAAGGAGGAAAGGAGATTACAGGTATTTGAGAATAAAGTACTTAGGAAAATTTTTGGACCAAAGAGGGATGAACAAACAGGTGGAATGGAGAAGACTACATAACAATGAACTACATGGTCTTTATAGGAAGCCAGAATATAATAATAACAGTTAAGTCTCGTAAACTGCGATGGGCAGGACATGTTACATGTATGGTGATTGAAAGACTTGCATGGAAGCTTCTTGTAGGAAAGCCAGAGGGAACACGCCCTGTTGGTAGACCAAGAATGAGATGGGAGAAATAACATTAACTATGATTTGAGGGAAGTAGATTATACAGGAAATGATTGGAAAGCATTATTACAGGATAGGATTGTATGGAGAGCTAATGTCCGTGCGGCCATGAACCTACGGGTTCGATAGTGCCAGTTAGTAAGTAGTATGTACAAGATATATAAAAAACGAGAAAACATATTAATGACATAGTATAAATTTAAATAAGTAGAGAAACAATAATTATTATACTACAGGTAACTGTTATAAGCGCGACTTAAAAGTGCCAAGTGTGTGGTAACCCTGATATCTTGAGGAAGGAAATTCCAGGAGCGGGCAGAGGCTACTGTGAAGAAAGTAGAATAAGAAGTGCTATGAAGAGGGATTGTTAGCAGATTGTACCGCTACTTATTGTAGCTACCCAAATGCTTCATGATGCTGGTTGGTCCCTTACTGGTCGAAATTCCATGAGAAAATGTCTTCCCCATAGAGACCCGAACCAGCGCAAGTCCCATTAGGTCTGCGCTAACACCTGTAGCGTTAACCTCTCGGCTACGGAATGGGACGAAATCATGATATCCTTAAGTTTTATCAATAGATTTAAAAATCATGTCCTGATATATCAATAAAATAAAAATCAATATTTGAGTGTATGACCAGCCTCATGGGCTAGTGGCCAGCGTTCCTGACTACGTTCATGATGTCCCGGGTTCGATTCCCGGTCAAACCATAGAATTTTTCCCTAAAGGGAATTATTTCTGTGGTTGTCCATGGTCTCGAATGTAGGTTAAGTTTAGGTTATGAACTCTCCTTGCGCTTCATTATCATTTATCACCCATCATACCATCGCGGTAACGTAACTCCGCCTTCCCACGTGCCCCAACCTAAGAAATTGATTACAATTCTGCCAATGCTAGGAGAGAAAAACCTGAAATGTCATAAAAGACAACCTGGTGGCATTAGGGGAAAACAATATATTTGAGTGGTTATAGATTCAAGTAAAAATGTTTGACTCTATGAGCGATACTTTTTTTCAATTAAAAATTATAATAATTTTTTGATAGACTAGATTTCGGTAAAAATATAAAAACACTGAGCAAAAAAAGAAACTTTTTTTTGTCTCAGAAAGGAAAATATGCGATTCTGATAGTATTTTTTCTCCTGATTCAAATATGATATCGGGTTTCTCTCCATCACCGCAAAGTTTCCGAGAGACAGAAATTTATAATTTCAAACACTTCAATATTTTCTACATTCGTACTACACAATATTCGAACATTCGGACTCACCTAGAAAGTAAGAAATGACGATTTTCTGCTATATTTCGCATCCCTCTTGATGGTCCAACAATAATCGGCCAGCATATTAGGATTCCATTTGCCTTGATATCTCTTTTCCATAGAACTGAAACCTTTTGAGTTAGCTCATTTGGTTTTATTTTACAATGGACAAATGGACGAAAAAACGTTTATTTAAATCCATAATTGAAATTGAAATAAAAAAACAACTGTGGTGATGGAGAAATTCGAATATATATTTTGAAAACACGATAAAAAAACTGCATTAAGTACAACTATTGGTACTTATGAGACAAAAATAATGTTGACCAGTGAAATAAGACTGAATAAATATACGCTTCTTTCTCACGTTGTTTACATAAATGACAATTTTGGAATATTAACAGTATTAAGTTAATATTATTATATTTATCTCTCTCTCTCTCTCTCTCTCTCTCTTCCCTCTCTCTCTCTCTCTCTCTCTCTCTCTCTCTCCTCTCCCTTCCCCCCCCCCCCTTCCTAATTCTAAGAAAGATTGTGGCTGCTAAGTTAGCAAACAAACTTTTTTTAGCATACTAACCAATTCCCATTATACAACCAATTCAGCAAACTGTTTGTTCCTGATTGTCAGTGGTTCACATCGTTTATAATCTACTTATATGAGTTGAAGGTAATATGGGGCGGGCGAAATGAAACCTCGTGCATCCATGAAAGATTCGATATAATTCTGAGGAAAACACATGTAAGTTAAAAAAATCTTACTTTGTTTATGTGTGTAACATAAACCGCACCTTGTCAAACTTGTCAGGAAGGAACTATTATATAATTATATATATATTCTTCTTACATTCATATGATAGACCAAGGGGTCTGTTTACAGACTCAATCCAACGTTTGAAGGGTTCTGGCCCAAAGATCTCTTTCCTTGGTGGCTGGTAATTTAGATTTGACCTGTAATTCTCGTTCGGCTAATTCTTTTTATGTGAATTTCCAGTTGTTTCTATAGTTTTTGTACTACATATCCATGATTGATTCTGTTTGTAATTTTTTTTGAGAATTCCTTTTATGGTTTGTTCTAGAGTAACCTGCAGTACGTCTCATAAATTTCAAATCTGCTGCAGTTAATCTTTGTTCATCCACACTGTGAATTGTCCAGGTCTTACTGCCGTAACACAATATGAGTCTAGCCAGTTTTTTATAAGTTCTAGTTCGTGTGTGTTGCTGTACTGTGTTTGGATTGAAAATGTAATTTATAATTCCTTGTTACTCTGTTAACAATTATAATTTTTTGACTAAAATATTTCTTTCTCTTCGTATGTAATTTGGTATCCGAGATTGTTAAATATGTTAGTTCTAATATTTTATTACTAATATGTGTATATATATATATTATATATATATATATATCATTTATATTATAATATATATTATATATATATATATATATCATTATTATCATTATCATTATCATTATTATCATTATTATTATTATTATTATTATTATTATTATTATTATTGGCTACTGAGTTTATGGAAGCATATGAAAAGCAATATGAAGCATTACAAAAAATTGAAAAGAGTTATATATTTTATCTAATTACAATATTAGTGTCCAAGATTACAACATTTGTGTGATTTTTTTTAGCGAGAAGCCGCAACGCACGGACAATGGCTATTATATGAATACATGCCAGAAACTTGTTAAAAATCCAAGGAATTCCGTAACTTCAACATGCAACCAGATCGGCGTGCAACATGGTTTCTTTCTACGAATGTATCTCCTTGCTGAGATAATCATACGTGTTACCTTACATGCGGTAGTCATCTATTGTCTTTTTTTCTCGGAATTCCATCTTTAAACAAACAATTGAATAACTTTTACATTCATAACTAAGCCTTATATTGACTTCTACTAAATAATTTTAAAATAATATTTTATAATTGGAACGTTTTGCTTATAATATATGGAAGTGGATTCTGACAAAAAGTTGGATGAAACAGAAATGTCGTTATGGAGACGATTAGTAGCTGTATTGGTAATAGTGGTTGTTCCTGTTACTCCTATTAGAAGCCTATCAAGGGGAGTTACGTTTTCCCGATGATATAATAGAAGATGAAGATAATGAAGCATCAGGAGAGTCCTAAACCTGAACTTGACCAAAATGCAAACCATGGGCGACCACTGGAATAATTCCTTGGGTAGGAAACAAATTCCTGTAGTCTGACCAGGAATCGAACCCCGGACTCTATGAACTGTAGTCTGAACACTAGCCCATGAGGCTGGTGATAATAATAATAATAATAATAATAATAATAATAATAATAATAATAATAATAATAATAATAATAGTAGTAGTAATATAATAATAATATATTAAATAGTAACAGAATATAATAATAGTAATAATAGTAATATAATATAATAATAATAGTAATAATATAATATTAATAATAATAATAATAATAATAATAATAGTGATAGTAATATAATAATATTATAGTAACAGATATAATAATAATAGTAATGTAATATAATAATATTATAATAGTAATAATAATAATAATAATAATAATAATAATAATAATAGTTGCTGTGTTAACTAAAACAACTTCGTTGATCCACACCACAATAGTTTTTTGGATGGACATGACAAACTTTTTAATCTTCTTCTTCTTCTTCTTCTCTCTCTTCTCTTCTTCTTCTCTCTCTCTCTCCCTCTCCCTCCCTCCCTCCCTCCCTCTCTCCTTCCTCTCCCTCTCCCTCTCCCTCCCTTCCTCTCCCTCTCCCTCTTTTTCCTCCCACTCTTTGTAAATACGTATGTGCATCATGCCTCCTGGAAAACTACCTGTTGGAGAATATTTTTAACTGTGAGTCGTATATATATTTTTTGACTACACAAACACATGGAAAACCTCGTGGCCATCTCCGAGTTAACACGAGCATTTAAAACAAACCACTCATATAATATGGATAATTAGGTCTACTATGGCTAGGTGTTCGGGGAATATTTAAGACATATTGGTTCCTGACATTCATCTTATAGGTGGAGAAAACGTATAGAGTAAATTTTTGACATGTTTCTCTCTTTATAAAATGCTTAAGTTGGATATATTTACTGTTATAAATATTACAATGGCTAAAAAAAGAGTTCAGTTATAGAATTGACATATTTTGATAGGTATCCTTGGGCTTCTGATTGACAGGAAAAATAAGTTTATTCACCGGCTATGCAAACAAAGCTACTCTAAACACGTCAAGTACTTAATTTTGCATTGCAATGTCCAAACTCATCTTAACGTTTTAATCACATTTGCTATTTATTGTCTTATTTACCCTTTTCTATTCTTGGACTCTTAAATATGTTAAATTAAGTACTCCTATTTTTATACTAGTCCACCGCTGTGGTCTCGAGGTAGCGTGCTGCTTGCCGCGCAGTGGGCCCGGGTTCGATTCCCGGTCGCAACAATCTTCTGGATGAGGTTTTTTCGGGTTTTTTCCTCACCTTTAAGACAAATGTCAGGAAGTTTAGGGCCCAACGGTCCCCCGAAAATCATCCGGCCTTCATCATCATCCTTATCATCAACATTCATCGGTGTGGAAAACAACGGAAAGCTACCACACCTATAATTCTCTAGTAAGCTCCAAAGCATTACATGAAAATGCTATGATTACAGTGAAAGACCTGTCCTCGGGCAGAACACTATAGATAGATTTTTATCTTTTTGTAAGCCCATGTTTTCCCCTTAACAGAGATTTAGGCGCTCTCCCCCCTATCGGGAAGAATTTGTAATCATACTAATTTAGTTACACTTGTTTTCGTATAGATGTCATTTGAGTGGTCCGTGGTCAGCGTTCCGCCTCACACTGACATCTAGGAAACCAAGGTAGTACTAGGACGGGAAAATTCGGTAAATTTTGCTTAGAGGCCTTTTCATTCAGGCTTAAGGATCTTTTACGAGCCAAAATTCTTCAGACTCGGGACCCACGGCTTAAAGTCCCTCCCGGAGATCTTGCTCCTTGGATTTTTCCATCCTAAAAAAGTCCATCGACAACGGCCGAGATATTGTCATAAAATAATGTAATTTGTTATAAGTAGGGCTCCAGCGTTGCAGAATTTCTTTATTTCTCATCCATAGTATAATTTCTCCATTTGTAGGTATTTTTACCTATTCCATGCTTCCCTGACCGTACAAGTGACCTCGTTCTTGCTCTACCTACTGGGCGCTTTCCCTCTGGTGTTTCTATAATGTTTCATTGTCCCTCCTTCATTTCCCATTCATGGTCCATGTCCTGCCCATCGCAGTCTACGAAACTTCAACATCATCTTCTTTCACGGATTAGGTCTCTGCCTCTTCCGATCTCACATTTGTTCAGCCCAGCATTTCCTTGGTCTTCCTACCGATCTTCGTCCTCCAGGATTATATATCAATGCCATCTTTGGTATCTTCTGCCATTCTCTGCAGATGTTATATCGGGTTGCACTTTTAGTTCCTCTCAAATATTTTCAATTATAATACAGTATATATAGGCCTATGTATGTTCTTCTCTTGTACAACCTTCCAACGCCCGTAGGAAGCTCACTTCTGCTGCCTGAACATTTCTTTTGTCTTTTTCCTTCAGGAACCAGGCCTCACTTCCATACATCGCCACTGGTAGTGCCATTGTTGAGCAAAATCCACCTCATCGTTTTCAGTCTTCTCCATTCACCTATAACTTATGTTCATTTCTCTTCGGTACAAAAGTTTTCCTAAGAACGTTATTCTCAAATACTTACAAACTTTTCTAAAGTAAGATTCTATGTTTCGCATCCACATAGTAACAGATTTATTTAGTTTCAGTTTTTTTATTTTTTATTTTTTTAATTTTTTATTTTTTTATTTTATTTTTTTTATTAGAGGAGTTGAGTCGACAAGAGTGCCTGTAATGCATAACGTCACGAATTTCCAGAATTGAGCTTGCGTTCAATTTCTTTCTGCACTTCATTTCTGTTTGTAATTATTGTTAATAGATATTTTAATTTAGTAACTGGGGGCACGCCGTAGCGTAGTGGTTAAGGCACTGAGCTACAAGCCGGAGGGTCGAGGGTTCAAATCCCGTTGGGGTCAGGATTTTTAAACTGACCCAAACCCTCTGGCGGCAATATGGCCCTGGGGTCGACTCAGTCTCTAACTGAAATGAGTACCAGACGCTTGTTCTGGGGGTAAAGGCGGCCGTCACGCAGGGCTGACAACCCGGCTGACATAAAGTGCTGATTGTCTAGAAAAAAGTGGGAGCCTTAACCTCCTACTACCCCAAGGGCCTCCGGGCCTGTTGTGGGATCACTTTACTTTACTAATTTAGTAACTTCTTAAAAATTTCCCTCATTTGTTATTATAGGTGGGCATTTGTTATTATAAATCACACATAGAAATACATTATATTATGGAAATGGACAGCTAATGACAAATGAGGGAAATTTTGAGGAAATAGCTGAATTCAAATGCCTAGGAACAAAAATCACAAATAGGAATGAGATGGACAAGAAGATTAAACATAGGCTGCAATTCTGCAAATGCGTGCTAATTATGCATTACAGAGAACTCTTGACGTCCCAACTCCTTTCAAAAACGTTAAACAGAAAATATGTAGGCCTAAAATATTATTCAAACTCTAACCAATTATATGGATGTCGAAACATGGTATCTTATTTAAGAGAGGAAAAGAGATTATCAATTATTTTTGAGATAAAGTTCTTAGGAAACTTTTTGGACCAAAGAGAGTGGTTAACAGAACAGGTGAATGGAGAAAACTACCTACAGTGAACGGCCAATGGTCCTTTATAGGAAGCCAGAATCTAATAAGAACAGTAAGTCTCGTAGACTGCGATGAGCCAGGAACAATGTGGGCCCCCCACGTATGGGGAATGAAAGACGTGCATGGAAGCTTCTTGTAAGGAAAACCAAGGGAAAACGCCCATTGGTAGACCAATAATGAGGTGGGAGAAAATAAACAGTGAACCCACTATTTGAGGGAAGTAGATTATATAGGGATTATTTTGAAACATTGGCTCAGGATAGGGATGTACGGAGAGCTTATGTTTGCGGGGCCATGAACCTAAATCGTTCGATGTCCAGTGCGTTAGTATTATATTAAGCC
>JASPKZ010004746.1:0-53489 GCA_030220185.1 Diploptera punctata | reverse complement strand
GGCAATTTCACTTTCTGCTCTATGCACAACTCATTGTTTTATGACAAAAGAGTTGACCACACACCCCCATAATAGTACTGTGGAGGGTATTTGAAAGGTTAAAGAGGAAAATTAAAAGTACAGCATAGGAAAGGGGCGAATCTCTCCCTTCAGCTCTCCTTTTCACAGTCAGTAAGTTAATTATTTCCTGGCACAGTCTAAATGTGTCCCCTTGGCTGTTTGATATCGCTGTTATTTATAATGTGCTCGTTATTAGCACGGGAAATACCCAGCTGGCCCACACCTGCATCCAATACCTAATCACACTCTGCAATCCAGCCTTACTTCACATTTTAATTATCGATATAACTTTCATTAATAAGAAAATTACTGATAAAATTGAACACATTGAATAAATGAATCAACATGTACTCGTAAGTTAGGTGATACGTTGTGATCTATGAGTGAAATCGTTAACTCTCAGACAGAAGGTCATGGTTCAATTTACAGAGTTTTCCACAACTTTAAGGCAAACTCTAAAATTTTGAAACATATTATAAAATTCTGTTCAGGTATCAGTAAAAGTAAAGTATTCCCACTACAGGCCTTGGGGTAGTGAGAGGTTAAGGCTCCCACTTTTTTTGGACAATCGGCACTTGCTGTCAGCCGGGTTGTCAGTCCTGCGTGACGGTCGCCTTTACCCCAGAACAAGCGTCTGGTACTCATTTTCGTTAGAGGCTGCGTATACCCCAGGGTCATAGTGCCGCTAGAAGGTTTGGGTCAGTTTAAAAATCCTGACTCCACCGGGACTTGAACCCTCGACCTTCCGGCTTGTATCGCAGTGCCTTAACCACTATGCTACGGCGTGCTGACTCAGGTATCAGTCAAATATAAATTTCTTTTAGAATATAGTTTAAAATTGTGAAAATTCAAGTAGCCTATAGTGTTCCTGAACTTCAACTAACTAATTGATAACTGTAATACACTATTAAAAAATACCTATAAATAGTTGAAGTTGAGAAACTTCACATTCTAAAATAATGTTACTTTTTTGAAGGTAGATACCAGGATATTCTTGGGTATTAAGTACCTTAAAACATAGCGGTTCCATAGGCCCGAAATGTCATGAATCATGTTCATAATAAATTTAATTGAAGACAATACAGCCGTAGTTCACAACAGTAAAACTAGACAATCAAGGTTCAATCAATGACAATTAACATATTCTACGATTTTTTAAACCATGGGCCAAAGTTAGGGTACAAGATTTAGGCCTATATGACATATGGATATGGTTCCGAGATTAATGGCTTCACATAAGTAAATCAATTTAATTTTTTGTAATAAAAGTTCAAGAATACGAATTATTTCGGAGGTGAAGTTACATGTTCACACATGTGAGTGCCAGGTTGAACAACCGTCATACAGTGTATGCAAAGGATGTTCATAACAAGATCTCATAATATGTGGGCCTATATCTTAACAGAATCAGATGAACCCACAACACAATCAAAATTTCAATGAAAACCATGACGTGAATGAATCACAATTAGGCCTATTTATTTTATCAAATAAGAAATTTCGAAGTAATGGAGTTTTTTCTATGTTAATATTTAAAAATTTTAAACATTTTATATGGTGAACCCTTTTGTCATAGTATATTTCTCTAACATTCAAAAGTAGCCTGATACAGCTTAAAATTTCACAGTTTTCTAAAGATGAAAATTTCGAGAAAGTCCATTCTTTGTGTTTTCCATTGTCAGTTATTCAGAAAAATCAGCCTAATATTTTTTTTTCAAAATTGTGTAGCCATCTTTGTAATAAAGGAACGAATTTTCAACGGAACATCTTAATTCCACCATTCTTACGTATCATATAGAATAAATTCCGCTAATCCAGTATCTGTTCTATATTCAGGGTGGAATAAAGATCTAACAACAAATTTTCGCAGTTATTTTGGCTAGTAAAACTATAAGCAATTTTGCTGAATACTTCGACTGCATCAGAAATAATTTAAGTACTTCATAACAATTAGTACTAATTATTTATTAGTAATTGGGAAATGATATACATGAAAACATTTATAAATTCAAAATATGTGTGGGACTATTAAAAGAACACTACAAACAAAAACAACAAAGAAACAATGCTAAAATTTTATAAAGTAATGACAGTTCCCATTGTGACATATGGATCAGAAAATTGGGCCATGAATAGATCAGACAGATTACTAGAAACATCAGAGATGAGGTTCCTCAGATACGTTGCAGGATATACTCTAAGAGACCACATTCCAAGTGAAACAATAAGGCAAGAACTCAAAATTGTTAATCTAAATGAAAAAAATACAAAACTATAATAAAAAATGGCATGAACATATTTTAAGAATGGACTCTTATAGGCTAAAAAACAAGCATTATTGTACAAACCTCGAAGCTAGAGAGATGTGGGACGTCCTAGAAGACGTTGGGAAGATGAATTCTGAGAGCGGAGCAGGCCGACGGCCTACCATAAAGATGATGATGATATTAGTAATTATTTTGTTCTGATTAGTTTTAGTTAGATTGTCTATAAAAGTAACTTTACTTTTAGATAAGTTTTTTATTGGGACCGTGATACAAAATTTGAATAGTGGAGTATGGTCAGAGGTGACGTGGGTTGGAGAAATGAGAAATTTGTTCTATGACACAACAAAACAATTCTGGCGAGTATCAGTTGGTTTGACTAAATAATTTGATTCAATGTTAAACCGACATACAAAACATCTTGGGAAATATTAACTTCATTTTCTTCTCTCTTGTCTGCGTATCAAGTACGCTACACACTACAACAAGAGAATATCTAATTTTGAAACAAAAATTTAGTTCATTCTTTTTTCTAAACTTTCTCATGTTTTCTCATTAAAACTTCAGTTCTACGATAATTTTATTTAATATGTTTATTATTATCAAGTTTATACGGTCGTCATTTATTAGAATAATTAAAGAGTTTTTTTTTCAAAGCAGAACGTGTCGAAAATTTAAAAAAAATGTTTTATTGTAGTATAGTTTTTCATTATTTAAAAATGTGAACAAACCCCATTGAAATCGATATGTGAATGTATAGATGTTTATACCAAACAAATAGAAATGCAAATTTATGAATTATGAATTTTTGGTTTCTCGTGGAAAATGTAATGAAGTGGAAATAATCAGTATTGACAAAAAAGCTCCTCAATTACTGTTTCAGATATATCTCCACTGAACTTGTTAAACGATTGCTTCTCGTAAAATAAAATAATGTGAACGAGCTCTATATATCATCAGCTATTTTACGACAATACTAGTAAGTTCATGCACTGTAACAGCACATAAAGCAGTACAAACCTGTTTCCAATACTAGTGCATAATTAAACATGTGTTTTTAAAGTAGGTATATACCATCATTTAATTCATATCTACTGAAATAGTTACATGATTTATTTAAAAAATTCATCAACACAATTTATCTTATTTTGGATGTAAGACAGTCCTGTAATAATTTTATTTACTAAAAATGTTAAAATTATGCAAGAAAATTGTGACATAAAACAGTTTGTTTGACCAAAATACAAAAAATAACATATTGTAATAATTTTCCTTGAAATTTTAACTTATTTCTTATATAAAAATGAATTTTAATTTGTTTTAATACTGCACTTTTAAATAGAGTACCAGTAAAGCGGGAGCAGTATTAATTTTCTTTGTAAGAAATGCTTAGCATTTTGTTCTTTATATACAAATTATTTAGTGTCAAAATTTGACATTTATGTATTGTACCTACACTAAAAGAACTGTGTATATTCTTTCATAAAATATTATTTTAAATCTTAATGTGTAGGCGTATTACAGGAAATACAGAATACGCGTAAATAATACTAATTTTATAAGAATGACAGAATGAACCATAATGATGTAAAAGAAATGTTTATAAGTAGAGTCAGGATTGTTATGTACTAAAAGGTAAGATTGAAACATAGTATAGTGAGAAGTTAGACTTATGAATTTCTTTTGTTTTGGTTTAAAAAAACAGTTGAATAGTAATATGAGAAGTAGACTTCTGTCATTTATTTTGATTTCACACTTAAAAAGTTTAATAATAATAATAATAATAATAATAATAATAATAATATTTATTTATTTATTGCGATCTTATCTTTTATTAAATAAAATCCTGGCTATAGTTATAAGTATGTTTAATTATTGAAAATAAAACTAGGCCAAATAGTTTTACGTGTCATAGAAATACATCCATAATTTATAGTTGTGGAACATATAATCGCCTTTTAACACGCCATCGTTTTGTTTACACTTATGAAGATCTATCTTCAGACTTTTTAATTACATAGGAAGTATACAGTAGCTTTGAGGAAATAATTTATTGATGACACTACTGCATTATTTGGTTTAGCAGTTTGGATCCGTTTGTTTGCAAAGAAAAGTAAACCATGCCCCTATAGTCTCCATACCAGTGAAATCAACCACAGCTCTGAAATCAAAAGATTGGCGAGCAATGCACTTTCTTGCAGAATATCCGTCTATGCACTGTAAACATTTTTTGTACATACAGTTCCTCGGAAGTATAATAAATTAGTTTATTGGATGAAATTCTTGCAGAAATGTATTTAATAACACAGAACTTCAAACTACATTATGTTGAATCGTAAGTATTGCTACTTTCATTCAATTATTTCTGGAACACATACAATTTTGAAAACTGTGCAAAACATTTCTTCTACTTACTTGTGTTTTGCACTCTTCTAACTTTACTATCTAACCTCTCTTGGTTAACTCTTGTTTTTTCGACCCCGACGCTATTAGGGCATCCGAGGGCTAGGGAGTCTTTCCTTTCTTCCATTTCTTCTTTCCTTTATTTTCTTTTCTTTAAAAGCCTGACCAGAGGCTATAAGATGGCAGCCCCATCACTGGTCTTGCCTTCCTTTGGCCAGCAACCAATCGAAAGGACTATTATTATGCTTTCAAGTCTTATACGAGAATTTCCCGGAAGGATCACGCTGGAGGGAAAATTTTCTATAGGATTGTAACAGGCCTTGGCCTAATACATGGAAGGAAGAAGAAGAATATTTTTTAATGTTATAGAAGACTTCAAACTTCAAATACGATATAGTTACCGAGCTATGTAAAATAAAATATAAATAATAAAGTCCGTGGCACAACAAAGTCGAATGCAGTATTTGCTGTCTCTGGCTATCAGAACACAGTATAGAGAGTCGCGTGGTTAGCGTGAGGAAATTCTACAACCTAGTTTCAATCTATATGGTATAAAGAATTAGGAACATGGTATATAATACTAGGTTAAAAATTTAGTGGCAAATGTTAAATTTACGCTAGGCCTATTTTAAAGCCATATTTTTGTGACTTAGAAATTTACATTATGTCATAGTTTAATTGTAACAGTTCAGACTTTTTTAAAATTATTTTTCAGAGAGTAATTAATATTATAATTACAAAGAAATAAACGTTATCTCAGTCAAAACATAAATTTATTGTGTCGACGTTTCAATGGTTTATTTCTTTGTAATTATAATGTAAGAGTTCAGTTAGTAGAAAATAACAGAAAATTTATTACATAACAAACTCGTGTATCGAGGTTTTCATTCCTGATTAGACATTCACCAAACCTTTGCACTTTCTATTTTAAGTAGAAAACATACCTTAGATTACACTCGATATGGTACTCCATTATTCGTAAGACAATTTTCACATTGGTGTGGCGTACTATTTCATAAGCTGTTAAGAGACCCGGCTGACTGCAACAACTCACTCGAACCAACGTGGTGCACAATTATAAAACTCGATGCAAAAGGTGCAAAATAGTCTTTATTAATAGCGTAAAAATGTATCTTATCTACGTCTGCAACATTGGCGAAACCCAAAAATACCAGACTTCTTCTTTTCAAGAAGCAGCAAATTTTTATCATTTTTAAAAATAAAAAAGTTACTAGATAAGTATTAACATAATAAATTAGTATCAAGCTTCGAATTTTTTATTTACAAAAACGCTTTAAGTGCGTTATGTACGCCACACCGATGTAGAACATAGGTATTTGAAATTATAATTTGATATGTTGGACGTATAAACGTGTCAGTCACAAATCTTAAGATTTTGCTTGAACTTGCTGCACTGGCTTATTCGTTGGAGGTGGCGCCGCTACAAAGCGTTGGTGTTGTCCCATCAACACATGCTTGATGCTCTTTGGCTCGTAATCTCAGAGCCTCGATGCTATTCTTACGAGTTTCTGACGAGGAAGAAGAAGGCGACGGACTGGAAGATGCGGGAGGACTCTTAGAGACGGGCGGCTCTCCTGATTCCGTTGGAGGCGGTGATCCAGCCGCAGCTGTTGGAGGTGGAGGCGGTTGTAGACCAAATGCTCCAAGTCCTCCAATACCGAAACTAGAAGAGAGAGGCAGAGCACCGCCGGCAAGAACATATTGGGAGAGAAGCGTGTGAATAGGCGCTGGAGGTGGTGTTTTGCCGCCCCACGGAATTCCTAAAGCCGCCGCGGTGGCGGCTGCGTTGGGAGGTTATGCCGCCAATACCGAACACTGCCGGTCCGAATCCCAGTGCTCCGGGCCAGAAAGGATCAAATGGCGGTGGAGGTAGACCTAGCTGAGCATGTACTGCGAATTCAGGAAGACCTAGAATGAAAACAAAATGAAGTGTTCAGAGTTTTGAACTTCGTTAACTCATGCATCAAATATATTATAGTTTTACAGTTGAAATAGTTAGCTGAAATATAATTATATTGATATGTTAATTGCAAAAATCATATTAATAAATTATCAATTAGAACACTGAAGGCCACAAAAAATAGTTCTAATCGCATTGCAAAAGCGGGGAAACTAAAAATGGGATTTGGGTCATTTTGCGAAAATAATTTTCTTTAAGAAAATCAAACTAGTAAATTACAAAGAAAAGAAATTAAAACATTTCGAAAAAAAAGTAAACATTATAATTAATTTCCAGAGTGGCAGAAGAAGATTTGAAGCTTGATGAAATTGCTTACTTTGAAAATGGAAATATAATCGGTCATAACTGGAGAAATATATACATTCAGAATATTCAAAATTTAAAAATAAATTTTAAAACCGTTAACACCGATTTATTATTGTTATAGGATTAATTAATCAACGTGGGTTGGTCCCGGATGACTGGTAGTTATTATGCTCATCTCTTGTTCCAAGGTTCCCGGTTCAAACCCGCCCGAGAGTCGTTGGATTTTTTCAGGACCTTAAATCATGAGTATAACTTTCTTTTGCAAAGGAAAAGCCGGGATATAATGTTTTAGATTTGCCGTACGTAAAATAGCCTACCTCAAGCCTGAAATAAGTTGTTTCTGAGTAAAATGTATACCCCTTTTATCCTCAGCTTTGAATTTCGACGTTAATGACCTGAGCTGTTGAAGTGGTTCGTTAAGTAAACTATCATAAACTATCATCCTACACTAAACCACCTGGATTATTTTATGTCCAATGCTATTGCCTATTGCTATTGATGAAATTTCGACAAATATATGTATTAATAATAATAATAATAATAATAATAATAATAATAATAATAATAATAATACTTTATTTATTCTGGCAGAGTTAAGGCCAAAAGGCCCTCTCTTCCACTCAAAATTGAATATATAATGCAAAAGAATTATTTGGTCAATGAAACCACGATTTTTTAAATCACAAATTGGATAGACTACTCATAATACGTATTGTTGGTTATATGTTAGATCTTTAGCAATGTAACATTTTAACAGCTTCTATTAAGAACAATCATAGGTTTCCCAGTAGATATTTAATTGTCCAAAAAATAAACATTATTTTTTATTTAAATAAAAATTACGATAGGAAGTAGCACTATGATGTATTTATAGAATTAATACAATGAATCGGAGAAAGCGGTTTACATCTCACCTCACAAACTCTGGTTTCACAGGATCAATTTTCGGAATCCACCATCAGGCTAAATAAATCTATTCTATTCTATTCTTACTCCTATCCTCAGCCAAAACTTTGACTGTTAAAATTCTGATGTTACCATCAACTGCCAACTGGTGCCGATTTGATGAACTCTGATATTAAAAATTGCTCGCCGGCAACTTCAAATTTCGTGGATCTATATTTTTGTTCTTCTGAATGTATATATTTTCCAAACTGCTAATTCCAAAGACATTTCTAAATGTTTCAGAAGTTTAGTTTCTGCTCGAATTTTGTGATTTTCTAGCAAAATATTAGCTGCAATTTGCGATGTTTTATTTATTTTTTTAATTTTTAAAGTGTTCTTTTTTACGAGTCTCTAAATTCCTTTTAGTTTTTCTTATCATACTTTACTGCTGTCAAATCGCAGAAAGTTATGAGGTAAGATGTAATAAAATTACTATGATTCGTTATAGATCAATTCTTTTGTACGTTAACCCTTAAACTGGCGAAACACTATTATTTGTGCCAGTTAGGCCCCTATTTAAACGAATCGGACTGCAGTGAAAACGAAATCACACACAACTGCAAGTTTTACTGTATATTGTGTAATTCGACACAAATTTAAGCAGTTTCTACAATTTGATACAAATTTAAGTGATTACTATTAGACCTAGTCGTTTTATATGCCTGTTGTTCTATTAAAAAGAGTAAATACTATAATCCAATGTATTTTAACGGTGAATGATTCGTCGAGGAAATTCCATTATATTAAATGATAAAAAAATAAAAAAACTAGAAACTAAATTTGTCAGTTATATGTATTTCATGACTGCATTTTTAATACTTTCACTTCAAACTTTTTACATTGTATTGGATAATAAATGTCTAATATTTTCCCTTCGAATTAGACCTACATTTCTAAGTTGTTTTACTACAAGTGTGACAGACTTAGAAGGCCCTTGGCCTACCAGCCGGCTGCTGACCTATCATCCACATGTGTTAATCACGGACGCAGACGATCATCTAGCCAGTGCAGAAGTGGCATCTGGTCAGCATGTCGGGTTGCCTAGCCGTTATAGCTGGTCTTCTCAACCTGGAGTCTCTACTTATTGTAGCTACCCAAATGACTCACGATGCTGGGTGAGCACGGGTCCCATACTGGCCGAAATTGCACGAGAAAATGTCTTCCTTCATGGCGACTCGAATAAGCGCAAGTCCCGTAACTCTGCGCCAAGGCTTCTTGCCTTAACCACTCGGCTACGGCGCGGGACTCAAAGTTTTTACAAATCGAAAATATTGGTGCATTTTTTGCGTCCGAATTTTACTGTTCATGAAGTGTATTTCAACACTTCACGGTCATAACTGTAGAAATAAAATGTAATTTTAAAATTTACGTGCCGCCTTAATAGTTAATTTATACATAACACTGGGTAACAAATTTTGGGAAACTTTTTGTTCCTCGAAATTTTTTCATGATTGTTATATAATTCAGGCACCCTGAGTTCAAAAATGTCAGTTTCACATACATAGCATCAATAGTTCTATGGAAAATTAATATATTTGAAAATGTGGGAATTAACACAAAACTATATCGCAATAACACATTTTTAACACCTGTGCGTCGACCAAACTGTGTTTTGTAACATGAGATAAGATGAAGAGAGATAAGAAATTAATGAATGGAAAATGAAATGATATGAAAAGGGAGGGAAGGGAGAATGGAGGATGTTGGTGGAATTAAATTCGGAAAACGGGAGAACTCCGAGAAAAACTAGAAAATCTTGGTATGTCCCGCCACTAATACCCCTCTGGAAACACCAGGATTCGAACTTGGGATCCCAGTCGGGACAGTCGCGCGCTAGGCTTACACAAGATAACTTACCTTAAGAAATAGTCAAACACATGAAGTTTTTATGCGGTGTATGAGAGAAAAAAACTATGTAATAGCACTGCAATATATATTATGATAGAAGATAGTATTTTTATCGACCTCACGGTCTAGAAGTTGAGTTCCTGACCTCTCATCAGGAAGGTCGCAGATTAAAACCCTACCGAGGTCCATGATTATTTTAGTATGGGAAAATTCAAGGAACAATATCTCCGGGAATTCCTTTAAGCGCTGGGTCCCAAGATTGAAGATTATCTTGTTCCTGAGAGAACCTCTAAGTTAGTTTGAGCAAAGTTGAACCGGCCTTCCCATCTAATAATATCTTAGTTGCCTCCTAGGTGTCTCTTTGAGGCGATGGGTTAAACCACTGAGTTCTGTGTGGAATAAGAGTAAATTAACTTGATTAAATAACTCCCGCAAGAAAGCACCCTTATCCCATGTGAGGAGTAGGGGTATACACAGACAGATAGTATTTTATTCAACGATGCTCTTTAACACCTGAGTTCATTAACGTCATAAGTCATATATATATATATATATATATATATATATATATATATATATATAATGTATATTTTGAGAACTTATTTTACAGTTTTTAAAAATCCTGTTTTAGATGTCTAAACCTAAATATTTTAGAGCCTGTAAATCCGAGATCCATGTGTTAACAACGGTCCAAGAAAGAGATGTTTGAAACGTTTAGTCGCTGAAATAATTCATTGATCCTTGTCGAGATTGAACTTGCTTACCTCGGATCCTGATTCGAGGTATAGGCCCTAACTAAGGCCGGTATTCAGAAACCAATCTTTACGCAAAGAGCGACTCTTCCCCCCCCTCTATGACGTAGAGAATATTCATAAAACCGATTTTATTAATACTCTCTACGTCGTAGAGAGGGGGAAAGAGTCGCACTTTACTTAAATATTGGTTTCTGATTACACTGAGCAACAAAAAAGAAACTTTTTTTTTGTCTCAGAAAGAAAAACATGTGATTCTGATAGTATTTTTTCTCCTGAATTCAAATATGATATCGGGTTTTCGCCATCACGCAAGGTTTCCGAGAGATGCAAACACTTAAATATTTTCTACATTCGTAAACTACACAATATTCGAACATTCGAACTCACCTAGAAAGTAGAAATGACGATTTTATGCTATATTTTGCCTGTGGAGCATCCCTCTTAATGTCCAACAATAATCGGCCAGCATATTAGGATTCCAGTTGCCTTGATATCTCTTTTCCATAGCTGAAATCTCCTGATGAAAGTATTCCCCGTGCTCATCGCTCATTGCTCCAATATTTTCCGGGAAGAAATCTAGGTTTATTAAAAAAATAATTATTATTAAATCCATTAATTGAAATTGAAATAAAAAAAAACTGTGAGTGATGGAGAAATTGCGACTACATATTTGAAAACACGATAAAAAAAACTGCATTAAGTAGAACTATTGGTACTCATGAGACAAAAATCATGTTGACCAGTGTTACCGGCCTAAGAGCACTGAGATTAGCAATAGGTAATTATTTAAATCCATTAATTGAAATTGAAATAAAAAAAACTGTGAGTGATGGAGAAATTGCGACTACATATTTGAAAACACGATAAAAAAACTGCATTAAGTATAACTATTGGTACTCATGAGACAAAAATCATGTTGACCAGTGTTACCGGCCTAAGAGCAGTGAGATTAGCAATAGGCCTATTTCTATAACAGATAATCCTAGAGATGTAGGTAAGTCTATGATTATCTAATTTTCCGCCCGTTTTAAAAGACAGAAATAATCTGATTGGTTTAAAAAAGAGACGGGTACTCACCTTTCCCTCCGTCGCAATAATATGCCTGATATGCAGTTTAATACCGTGTTAACTAAATAACCACGCACTGGAATCTATTAGGAAGGTGGGGGTAAAAACACACAAGCATTTCGAAGAATTTTGGCAGAATAAGACCATTGACAATAAATGTTATTGTGAATATTGTTAGACAAGGACTGCACTCAAGGTTAGAAGAGGAAGTAGGAATCATGAGAACTAAATCCTCATAGTGTATAGTTTGCATATTTGAAAGTGTCTATGTATTCTCATGTATACGATCTTGATTAGATTTGTCTTTATTTTCAGAAATGGGAAGTGGAGAAGCTCCTATTTGAAGGTAAGTAGATATTATTGCACATGTGCCAATCTAATTATCGAAATCGCTGTTTTAAACTTGTACAATGTAGGCCTATACTCGTAGGCCTATTTGGTAGTTACAGAGGCCCAATAAAAAATATGCACAGTGTTTTTGTCAGAATAATATTTTTAAGATATATTTTCTTTCTTAAGGACTTTAAGGATATGAAAAAAGAAAAATATTGTCAGAACAGGAAAGCTAAAGTGCTTATGAACATAAGGATTCACATATTCTCAACCAACAAGAAAATTACAAGAGGGTAATTGGGGCCTAACTCAAAAGAGATTGCATCACTTAATTACGATAAGTAGAAACATGATAACGTAACAAATTACTAAAAAATCACCCTGTTTATAACATAATAACTTATTATAACTAATTCACTGGCACTATCGAACCCGCAAGTTCATGGCCGCGCGGACATAAGCTCTCCATACATCCATATTCTGAGCTAACATTTTCCAATCATTCCCTGTATAATCTACTTCTCTCAAATCATAGTTAATGTTATTCTCCCACCTCATTCTTGGTCTGCAAATTGGGCGTTTTCCCTCTGGTTTTCCTACAAGAAGCTTCCATGCACGTCTTTCATTCCCCATTGGTGTCACATGTCCTGTCCATCGCATTCTACGAGACTTAACTGTTCTTATTATATCTGGCTTTCTGTAAAGAACATGCAGTTCACTGCCTGTCTGTTCATCTCTCTTTGTCCAAAACATTTCCTAAGAACTTAATGTCCTTGTGTTTGAGCCTTTGGCATGGATTCCCTAAAGTAGTCCCCGTCCGGAGAATCGAATGGGGGACTCTTTGATCTCGGAAATTTTTACCTCAGTGGAACCCATGTCCGCATTTCTTGACAGTTGTATTTTTGCGGTGAAAGATCGTCACTCTTTCGACGAAAGTACTTTTTTTGTCTGGCTTATCACCTTCGTCCAGCCCGGCATGGGTAACCCTTTCGGCAGCAATGCTACCGCCGACATAGCTCTCGGGATCATTTAAGGATGCAAGTCACTCTACCACGACAAAGTAAAGGTACCATGGAGAGAATATATTATTATAAAATAATAAATAGTGACGTAATTACATATAAAAGAACAAATTCTTACAAGGTTAAGGTAGAAGTGATTCCACTACAGCCTTAGGATAGTAGGAGAGGAAGACTCCCACTTTCTAGACTAGAGGCACTTGATGTCAGCCGGGTTGTCAGCCCTGCGTGACGGCCCCACTACCCCCAGAACAAGCGTATAATACTCATTTTATTTAGAGGCTGAATCGACCCCAGGGTTATAGTGCCGTCAAAAGGTTTGGGTGAGTTTAAAAATCCTGACCACACCGAGGTTCCAATCCTTGACCTTTCGGCTTGTATTGCATTAACCACTACGCTACGGTGTGCTTCAATAAATTCTTGCACTTGACAACAAATGTTCAAAAAATAGGTATTTTTGATAAAATTGATTTGTGTTCTAAAGAATTGAAAATAGTTTATATAAAATTTTATTTTTTTTATTAAAATGGAAAATACCGTATAGGGCCTACTTTATTGTAACTATTATGTTTATCCCATTTTTATTAATCTAGCACTCTTTTTTCTACTGACCTAATATAAGTTTTTTTTCCGGAGAAAAATAAAATTAAAAATTAAATATATTTAAATATTTCAATGAAACCCTTTCCAATATTAAAGTCCTCGAAAAATTGTCATTGCTTCTTTTACGAGATCACAGAACCGTCTATCCCTTGTTTCTTTTTTATAAACTACTACATAAATTTTCATAGTTTAGTTTGATACTCTGAAATAAGTTACATAATTTAGATACTTAAACTCATCAGCACATTCTCCTTTATATGTATCCACGTCATATTACAAATTACTACCTTTTAAGTTTTCAGTTACCAGAAATTGAATTTTCATTTACCTCCATCCATAATAATTCTGTCGGAAGGCAGGTCCTTCACTGCAATCATAGCATTTCCATGCTATGCTTGCAGCTTTACTAGGGAATTGTAGGTGTAGTAACTTCCCGTTGCTTTCCACACCGGTGAAGGGTGATGATAATGATAATGATGATGATGATGCTGGCCATATGATTTCGGGGATCGTTTGGGCCTTAAAGTTTTGCTGACATTTGTCTTACAGGTGAGGAAAACCCCCGATAAAAACCTCACCCAGAAAAACTACCCCGACCGGCACGCTACCTCGAGACCACAGCGGTGGACTTCAGTTACCTAATGTCAGAGATTGTGAAACTATTACTACTCAAATAAGTGACTAATTCTCTGGCACTATCGAACCCGTAGTCTCATTGCCGGCCGACAGAAGCTCTCAATACAGAGATGAAGCCCGATTAGTGAAAGTCTGTGATATACAAGGATGCCAGCTGACTAGGCCTGTCGCTCAACACAAGGGCAGATTAAATTAAATGCAACGAAATGGATTGCATGAGTACGGTGAAGTTTTGGAATTTTTGGTTGTGGTAAAACTGGAAAAACTCCTAGAGAAACATGGCCTCGCTCCGATTCGTTCACGAACCCCATGTAGAGAATGATTGAGACGCGAACTCGGGATCGAGAGGTGGAAGGGGAGTGTCTTACCACTTGTACCATTTATTGTCAATACTGTATTTAAATGATAATTTCCAGTCTACGGGTACACAAATTTCAAGGTTTATTTAGTAGAATAGACTATTATTACACTCACTACTAAACAATTAGGGTAACAGAGTGGAACCCTTGGTAGAGGTCCACTCCAGAGAGTAGGCGCCCCTGCCCTTTTGTGAGCTCCAGGTCCCACTCGCCCAGTGGGTAGTACCTGGGTAGGGCCCCGTCCACAGGGTTACGTGGGGAGAAGAGAAGTCCCCAAAGCCGTAGTGAAGGCAACTTCTCTAGGAGACGAACACTCCGAAATTCCAGTTCCCTGCCCTCCAGGAAGAGGGGTTTGGCTAGAGGCTGGTAACCTCTACTAGTAAAAAATAACTTGCTCATAAACTTCAGCAGAAGAAAAGCCGGATTGATAAATAAGACAGGAACTTGAAATATTTGCAATAACTGATAAAATGGATACATATAGACAAAAATGGAAGCAACACATAGACAGAATGAATGAAGATAGATATCCAAAACAAATAACAAAATACAAACCGAAAGGCACCCAGATGTGGGCAAACCTAGAAAGAGATGGGCTGAAGTCGGAACGGGTCAACAGACCTAATCCATGAATGAAGATGATGATGACTAAACAATCACCCCTCTTAATGACAATTTTTACCATGAAACAGCAGATTTTTTTTTTAAATAGAGAAATTCCATGGCGCGCAACAGATGTAGAATGTCCTTGGTCTACCAGGCGAATGAGTTAATCACAGAGATGGTTGATCATCCAGCCAGTATAGCGGTGACATGGTCAGAATGTTGGCCTCCCAGCCTTTGTAGCTGTTTTTTTTTTCAATCTGGAGCTACTACTTATTGCAGTTACTCAAATTTCTCACGAGGCTGGGTGGGCACCGGTTCCATGTTGTCCAAAATTCCATGAGAAAATGTCTTCCCCATGAGGACTCGAACTAGCGCAAGTCCCGTAGCTCTGCGCCAAAGTTTGATGTCATGAACCGCTGAACTATGGCGCGGGATCATTTAATAAAGGTTTCAATAAATTCAGTCCACCGATGAGGTCTCGAGGTAGCATGCTGTCTTGTCACGCAGCGGGCCCGAGTGTGATCCTCGGTCGGGACAAGTTTCTTGGGTGAGTTTTTTTCAGGGTTTTTCCTTACCTATAAGATACATACCAGAAAACATTAAAGCCTAAATGGTCCCTGAACACCATCTGGCCATCATGATCGTATTCGCCTAATTAGATTAAGGCCTCTCTTGGCGCATCATTATCACCATCATCATCTTTAATATCATCATCGGGGCAGCGTAACTCTACCTTCCAGGCGCCCCAACCACATAAGTGGATTAAAAGTACGCAAATACCTGGAGAGAATACCAGAAATGTCGTAATGACAAGCTAGTGGCATTGATTAAAAATATTCAAAGAACATACAACACCTAGCACTTTAGCTAGTTTTATTATAATGAATGACGTGGATGAAAACAACTTTGTTTTATTGCTGATAAAAGTTGAATACAGTACACTTTAACCTTAATGGTAACCTACATGTTAGAACATAGGGTTTCATATCAAAGCAAAGTTTTGTAACATTCATTTAATACGGCAATAAAAAATAATACGCTTCAATAATGTTGAATGTAATAATTTCAGTACACTCGACCTATTTCCATAATCACATTCCTCTTTTTTAGAAATAAAATAACTTTTTTCTTGATTATATCATTCATTTCCGATATGGGACACGCACTATATTCTTTCCTGGCTCGTAATTGACACCGAGACTAGGGGGCTCCGGTATGTTTGTGATACTATCTCAATCGCTAGTTACGTAGCTTTATTGTTACAGATAACGTATCACTTCAGTATTAAGCTTACTCTACACATGTAACATAATGAAAATTCTATATCACTGATAATAAGGAACAAAGGATATTTCAATTGTTTCTTTATGGCAGTGTACTAATACTGGTACTTGTGATGGACAACATTGTACATTTTCAGGCTTTCTTCTTCCCACTTCTACAATAAACATCATCATCAGTTTCATGGATTAAACATCATAATGCTTATTCCGGTCTCATTTTTAACACTGTTGAGTCCATCTTGTCATCGGTCTCCCAATATTTCTTATAGAATGAGAGAACAAGGAGTCGTTGTGTGCAACAGCAGCAATAAATTGCCACTGCAGCCACAGTCATTCCCTTTAGGTTAGCCTAGGCCAACCACGGGTGCCAGGGCTTTCGCCCTTTTGCCCCGTTAATTTAGACGGTGATAGCCGAAACTGTATATTGTGTAATGAAGTGTGGCCATGGCAGTGTGTTGTAGCGGTGTTGTTTGTATGTTTCGGAGCGGTGAGCAGTGGATGTCGTTTTGTTGTACTTCAGTCGCCGAGAAGCCCGCAGCACGGCAGAAGCAAAAATGGCGACCGGGATTTGTGTGGCGGGATGAAATGAAATCTCCTATAGGAATCACAAGTCCTTCCCCCTCTCCCGACCAAAAATTTTGAAGAATTGGGGGTATTAGAATTTTAATAGTGGTGCAAAGGGGCCACTCCGACATTTGTCTTCACGCATGAGGGAAACCACAAAAAACCTCATGCAGAGTGGGTTGGCTTTAGCGTTGTTGACCAAAACCGGGACCTCTAGGGCCTATCTTTATTATAAAAGAAAATACATATAAAAGAAAATACATTACAAAATGAAATATAAATGTATAAATGTTATATAAATGTAAATTATAAATGTATAGATGTAAATGTAATGTTCTTTGTAACTTATTGAGTTACAGTTTCTTGTTCAGTTTTGGTCACTGCACTTTATTCACTTTGTTTCACTATACTTCACTATAAATTCACTTTCCTTACCTTCACTGGAAGTTCTTCGGTGTCAGGAGTGTGTACGTTTATTGAGGGCAGAGTGTGTCATGCCAGACCTGAGGCAGTATGGATGTTGGCCGCCGATGTTTATCGTGGGCTATGGCATAATGGCCCAGTGTGGAATATTTCTTATATAGGGCCTATATATTATTTATAGTTCATAATGTTGGTGTGCGGTAGCCTTTCATTTTTTTCTACATGTTTCTAATCATTTCTATTAAAATGTCAAAATATTAAAATAAGTTGTAATTAATATTTAATTTTAGGAAGTGATATTTTGAGGTTATTTTAATTAATTTATTTACAGTCTGATCATCTTACCTCAATATTAATGTTGATTTGTTGTTGGACATATTTCAAAACAAAATTGTACCTGATATATCAGTCTTCCTGAACTAAATTAAATTTCTGTTTAAGAAACTTCGTCAAGTAATTAAAACTTGGAAGTTTTTTTAACATAATTTTAATTTAGTAGAAGAGACTGATATATTAGGTAGGTCTATTAATTTTTATAATTTAACATTTTATTACATAAGCTCAACGGTGTTTTACAATGAATTTTAGAAGTATTGATCTTTCTATTTTTCGTCCAATTAAATCTGCATGTGGAAAACATGATATAAAGTATTTGATATCTGGAGAATAGTATTGTTCTTATGAGAAAGCTGTTGCCACTTGACGCCCTTGACTGAGTGGCAGAGATGGAAATATCATTTTCAAGTCTTGTTGAAAATGGATGTTTCAATGACATCTCCGCTAGCCGCTGTACCGTTTATTGGGTTCACCCCCTAACTTTATTAAATATATGTGTGATAATTACACGTTCCATAATGGTAGTCTATAAATCGAGCAGAGCACCCATCTTCTTGACAAAGTTGTAGGTGAAACTGTTTAAATAAATTATTTATTTTAAAGAAATTAACTAATAAATCAATATCACATAAAATGATGCTTTTACTAACAAGATTTGCTTCATAAGAACCATAAGAGCAATGTTATATTCTAGACGTGAAAAACATTATAGCAATGTGCTGTTGATTCTCTTTCTTCTCTATGTTGCCACTTCCTGTCTCCTGTATTGTCTTATTTGACTGGAATGGAAGCGCTGGCAAATACTGTTCTTTTTAAATGCTCCGTCACATACAATAGTCGTTGATCAAATGAATAATACGGCAACCACGTTACTACTGAGGAATGAGTTATTCCTCATTTGCCTTCCTCATTCTCATTACGTGTTGCCAATTCTCGTCCGCTGTGTTGTGTTGTGAGACTGGTTATAGAGAGATGACGAATCCTGTGATTTTAAATGATCCGAAATCTTCAGTCATCAACTAAATGACTAATTTGACAACAATGTAATGATATTTCACACGTGTTTAGAGATTCTCCATTCCACAGAGAAATAGTTTGGCGAACTAGCGCTAACACACTTCTTTTTTTAGCCCACCTAGTCTCGAACCTCCAACATTTTAGCTTATAGCATGTTGCCTTAATCAACTAACCTATAACGTGCCCCTTAATCTGTACAATGTTGAGTAAAAAATTATCCGCAGCTCGGATGATCCAATTCGCAGTCAGGTATCTTACTCTGAGTTACTTGACCATCGGAATATGTATCGAGGTGATATTTATGTACTTCAGTTCTAGGCCTGTTATAACTAGATAAAATATTTTGTAAGGGGTAGTGACGTGTGTATAACCTCTCCTACCCAATTCTCATCCTCACCTTCTCGTGGTACAACCCGTTTTCACAAACGAGGCTCTGAGGACCGAGTCACGGCGGTATAACCGTTCCATCGTGTACTGAGTAAATGCAGTATCCTAATGCCTGTCCAGAGACTAAAAGGTAGCAGCCCTACCACTGGACTACTTAGCGTCGGGCCAGTAACCTGTCCTAAGGAACTTCAAAACTACTTTCAAGTCTCAACACGAAAAAATCCAGAAGGAATTGAAATATGTCGCCCCACAGCAGGGGATTTTGAAAAAGCATTCGACACAGTCAAGAGATCAAAACTCTTAAATATATTGGAAGACAGAAATATACCAAATTTACTTCGGCAGAACATACAAAATATTTACAAAGACAACACCATAAAGATTAAATTAAATAACAGATTTTCTGAAGAAAGAATTATAAATCGTGGTGTGAGACAAGGCTGTCCCCTATCCCCAACACTCTTTGCAATTTATATCAATGAAGTAATATGTTGCTGGAACAAAACATATAAATTTGGAATAAGAATATCAGAAAATAGAAAATTAAACACCATATTGTTTGCAGATGACCAAATAATAATAGCAAATTCCGAAGATAATCTACAGAAAGCTCTGTATGAACTTAACAAAATTACAGAAGAACATGGATTAAAGATATCTACAGAAAAAAAAAATTATGGCATTTCAAGGTGTAGATCCTGTCAGAAGTAAAATTGTACTAGACAATAAAATTTTGGAGCAGGTGAATTATTTTACATATCTAGGATGCAATATCTCATATGAAGAAGAAAAGGATGTAAATGAAAAAATATCTAAATTTTTAAGAATTTTAGGGTTAATAAATTCTATCTTCAAGCCACAGTTAGTCCAAAAGCATTCAAGACTGAAAGTGTATAAAACACTGGCTCTTCCAACTCTTTTGTATGGTAGCGAAGTATGGACGTTGAAACCAGAAGGATATACAGAGACTTAGATCTGCTGAAATGAGATATCTTCGGAGGACTGCAGGATGCACACTACTAGATCACAAAAAAATGAAGACATCTTAGAAGAATTACACATGGAATCTTTAGAAAACAAAATTTCTGATTATAAGTCAAGATGGATGCAACATGTTCATCGAATGGAAGATCACAGAATACCCAAACAAATGTTAAGATATCAACCTGCAGGAAGAAGAAGACCAGGACGTCCACTCAAAAGACTTTTGGATGGTGTTTCTCTTGAGGCCGAAACAGGTCAACAAATGGCCTAAATTCATGAATGTACTATGATGATGATGATGATGAAATATTTTGTTTTAAGACATTTGGAATGTTTTCCTTATAGGCCTAACATAAATTGTTAATTTAAATCCAAACAATAATAACTTTAAATTATAAGACCTATTTATTTTGAAGAAACTAAAAGTAAAATATCCAGGATGGTTTTATTCTTTGTTTAAACTTTTTGTTATTATACATCTACAAATTACACAAATCATTAATACTTTTCACTGCATAAAGACTTTAATTAAACATCAGAAGTGATTAATTTACTATTGATTGTTTGAAGAGACCATTATTTGCCTTCAGTTATTTGATTAATCTCTTAAGTTAGATCCTGAGGTAACGGAAGATTAAGGTGGTAGTAGAAAATATATACTAATGAAATGTAATGATTAATAAATTATTATTTCATTAAACCTTAATTTTATAGGTTAAGACTTTCACGGCTATCGTTATGTATTCTAAAATACCTTTTCGGGATTCTTGGCCGTCTTGTAGTACTGTCTTCTAGACATTTCATCACCTTCTGTGGATGACATCTTCAGAAGATTTTCAGGAGATTTTGCTTTTGTAGATTTTCGTAGTAACTGCTAATTAGTTGTTAATTTGTATGCTTTTTCGTAACTATGATTTTTAGTAAATCATTTCTAATTGGTTGAGTCAAACATAGAGTAGCTCGCCCATTTGTGTTGTCAGGGTATTTGTCATGACTAGAGTCCGGATGTTAGGCACTTAAAAAATCAAAATAGGCAGGCAAAAAGGCACTAAAATCATTAATATAGGCACTAACATTTCAAAATAGGCTCTTACAAAAAATGGATACAACATAATTTTTTACAGTCCTACGTCAAGTATATAAACATATGCTATCAATAGCATGCGAAGATATCAGAGATGCTTTTGGAATTTGTTTTGCCTTTTTACAAAGAGCAGAATCGTCACTTGAGAATATTTCCGCACCAAATTCTTTCACGAAATTGGTCAGTTTATCTTTTACTGTTATCCGCTCTTTAGATATCTTAAAAAAAGCTGATCTAAAAAAAGCCTCATACACTTGCCGCACCACTTTGTCTTTGAATCTCCTGTCTGTGAATGAGGTAGTTATTCTTTATAGAGATGATTATATACATGGAGATTGAAATATTAATCGATTTATTTTTCTCGTTCTTTTATTTGTTATATCTATAACGTTTTTGATTATTAGTCCAAATATGATTAGAATTTTAATTGGGTGGGATGGATTAGGGCTAGCTGCAGACTGAATTCAGTGTTACCAACATCAAAAATAATATTGCCGGTATAAGCACCAGGTGTGAGACAGAGGAAAGAAAGCTTGAGCCATCTACCCTCTTTGTCACTCAGCAATGTTTTCTTATTGAAAAGAAGCAAATAACTTTTCTCTAAGCATTAGAGCTGGAGCATAATACAATGGGACATAGCTTAGGGCTACTTCGTTTAATGGAAATGCATGAGATGGAAGAATGCAATATTTACCTAACGGGAGTGCATTGAGGGGCAAACACTCTACCTGCTAGGTTGTTAGCTTATTGCCACCCTTATCCTAAGTTATTCTAAGGGAATTTATAAAAAGAACACTTGAAAACTTGTATGAAATGATTTGTGCCATGAAGTTTGTCTGTTTCGATTGATTTAATTGAAATACTGAGTTAATTTGGAGAAAAAAAATTGCAAATATACATTTATAGGCATTATAAGCTGAAATAGGCATTTATAGGCAAAATGAACTTCATGGAAAACAACTCTTGGGTCGTTAGTATGAACTTATATGAAGTCACTTTTACAATACCTATAATAATTAACTGTAGGCACTTTCCCTAACATCCGGTCTCTAGTCATGACTTACTGTATTTGTCAATAAGGTTTTATTTAACACTTTTCTAGGGCAGGATACCATCTACAAAAGCAAAATCTCCTGAAGATGTCACCCATAGAAGGTGATGAAACGTCGAGAATACAACACTACAAGACACGGCCAAGAATCCCGAAAACGTATTTTACAATACATAATTTTATTATCAATAAAATTCAAATATTGTAGTCGGTCTTGGTGACCTTGGTTTCGAGGTTCAAACCTGGTCGGGTCAAAGGACTTTTAAAGACGTGAAGATCCTACATAGACCTACGTCTTCCTCGGAAGGAAAGTAAAGCTTGGGTCCAATACAATCAATTAAGATTGTAATTTAGATGTATTCCAATTCAAATTCTATCTCCCCCTACAAATAAAACTTTACTAGTGCCGTAAATTTACTGCACATAAGAGAACATCAAATCTGAAATAAGAGGCGTCCGGACAAGATTTGTTGAACCACTCACGTCCAAAATTGATTTGCAACGGTAATGACCTGATTGTGAGATATTAAATAGCGTCAAACTAACTAAAATCCAAAAATGTAAGGCAACAAAATTCAAGTTGAGGGGATGTTGAATTAACCATTATATTGACAATATATCTTGTAGGATACATCAATTGGTTCAATTTATTTAATATTTTTAATAAAACAGAAGAAAACGAGCTAGAAGAAAACACTTAAATGTGTGTAAAATTACACAACATGCCTAATAATAACAGTTGTGGATGATTTCGTTTTCACTTCGGTCCGCCACATTTAAATATCTGCTTCCAGAAATTAGTTGTTTGCCAGTTTAAGAGTTAAGGCAAAGAGATACAAAACTCTACCCTTTGCTCATGTTTCTTAGGTCTGTTCCTAAAAGTGGTGGATTCCTGCGACACAGCTTTGGTTGTAATGACAGCCACGAACGTGGAAATCTAGATGACAGATAAAAACATATTACCAGTAAATGCCCAGAAACTGAACCACCCCCTACATTGTGGGGGAAGGGAGAAAAAACTTCGTGTGTCATGCAAGAGGATCGTTTAGCTTTGCGTGTGTAATCCAATGACGTATTTCATGTAAGTGTAATAGAGACCGGAACTCAATACATCACGAATTTATATGTGATGTTCACTTATCAACAGATCCCGTCTCCAAGAATTTGGCCTACTTTCCCAGTATTTGCTTTCTAGGACATAAGTGCAATTATGATTGAAAATACTTATTGAACTGGCTCAAAAGTTTAGGTTATAAATTTCCCAAAATAGTATGATATTTGATCTCTATTATTTATTATGATCGATTATTCTAGCAATCCTTTTTAATATATAGGCCTATTTTCTTACAATCTCTAGTCCTTTTTCTTGCTGAAGTCGACATAATTTTATCAGTTCGGGTCACGTCATCATTTCTTTAAGCAATAGGATGATACCTCACGTAGGTTGTTTTATTTAAATATATATAAACTATAGTGTTCTGCCCTAGGGCACGTCTCCCACTGTATTAGTCATTCAAAATATCTCTGCAGGCGGAAGAATTACGAACCACTGTTTGTTGCTACACGTGACGTCATATAAGGCAGTGTACACTGTCAGCGTCTCACGTCCCATTCCCCTCTGCACTCTAGATATCAGTGTCACGTGTTCTATTCCTGCATAAACACGACTGCAGTGCCCTCCGTCAACAACTGCGCTTATTTCTTAAACGGGTAATAATCATAGCATTTTAATGCTGTGCTTGCAACTTTTCTAGAGAATTGTAGGTGCAATAGCTTCCCATAGCTTTCCACACTGGGGGGATGATGATGACGAGCAGATGATGTTCGGGGGACGTTGGGCCTCAAACATTCCTGACTTTGTCTTACGGGCAAGGAAAAACACCGAAAAAACGTATGATGTAAATTATAAATTGAAGGGAAAATTATAGATCACTAGCTAATACCCGACGTGCGATGCTACTCCTAAATAAATGTTAATGTGTTTTTACCACCAGCCTTGAGCTGCCATGCTTGCCCGGGAATCAGCTTATCCCGATCTACTTGGCATCAATGAAAGACAAAATTGGTTATTGTGAGTTATCCGTAAAAGATAAACATATGCTGTCGCGGACTTTTTTATAGAGTTTTTTGAGATATTCAATTTTGTGTACATTAATTTGGTGTATTTGTTATGGTTTAGGCAGCGTAAGCCATTTAAGCGTCAAAATAGGGACTTTTTTTAAACGTTTTTCGTCTACCGGAAATCGAACCCTTGACTTTCCGGCTTGTAGGATATTGTCTTAGCCAGCTACGCTATGTACCAGTCTGCAATCAATATAAATATTTTGGTTTTGGTATAAATAGTTACAGATATATAAATGAGAGTTTTTGTGATAGAGAACTGTTTATGCGTCAGGAGGTCTCTAAACAATGTTAAAAAATTGGATAACTAGCTTCTTTTGTCAGATCCCAAATGATGCATGTTTTTCTTTGACGATATATAATATATTTGATGTAAAAACTAGACAGTGATTGAATTGGCGTAATTATCTAATATGAAGAGTACACGGAAAGAACCAGATAAGTCATTTTTTGTCGAATGGAATTTGTGGTGTTATTACGTAGATTCTCCATGGAAATGAGTATCTTTTAGAGGTGTACAACAGTAAAAAAAAAAGAAAAAAACACTTGATTCATGGATTCATTTGTCTTCAAAATTTGACATACAGTATAACGATGTTGGATATTAATGAAAAATCCGTTTCCTAGGTTTCAAGTGTTTTTTTTCTGTACCACTCAGATATAATAATGATGATGATGATAATGATAATAATAATAATAATAATAATAATAATAATAATAATAATAATAATAATAATAATAATAATAATAATAATAATAATAATAATAAGATACGTAAATGTGAAACTGTCAAGATTTCAAATGATATGTGGAACAGTACATAAAACATTAAAGAACAAAACAAGAAGATATACTAGATTGAAGTTTTGTAAAACATTGACAGTTCCTGCATTACTATATTGGAATGAAACTTGGATAATGACCAAAAAATTACGAAGTAGAATACAAAGTGTAGAAATGAACTTCCTTAGAAGAAGAAAAGGTTGCACAAAAATGGTTCGGTTAAAGAATGAAGATATAAGAACATAGTTAAATATATATCTATTAAATTATAAAATCAAAGGATATAGAGAAAAATGGTTTAGACATGTAGAAAGAATGAACGTAACAAGATTACCAAAAGCAGCATTTATCTACAAGCCAAGAGGTTCAAGGAATGTTTGGAAGGCCAGTGAAAAGATGGACAGAACAACTGTGAGGCGGAACAGGCATTTTGCCTAGCCCGTGAAGTGAAGAAGAAGAAGAAGAAGAAGAAAATAATAATAATAATAATAACAATAGCCTAATAATAACAATTTAATAATAAGTTAATAATAATAATAAATAATAATCTATTCTTAATCAATTGACCCAAAGATTGAAAGGAATATTTCAGACTTTTAAGTAAGTTTATGTTAAAATAAAATCAGCTATAAACGCTAGGGAACCCGACATGCTGACCACATGTCAACCTTATACTGGCTGCGGATATGAGGCCAGCAGCCGACTGGTAGTCCTGTAACGCTTTGGAGTTTTTATATCAAACTAGTATAGGCCCTACTAAATAAATATAATAATAATAATAATAATAATAATTATTATTATTATTATTATTATTATAAATTTATTATTATTATTATTATTATTATTATTATTATTATTATTATTATTATTATTATTTAAACTGGCCAAATTAAGATAGTAGTGCCTTCGCTTTGACTTGATTACTGGAAAAGAAAGTTTTGCCTAGGCCTATATCTATAAAATTTACATAATACAATAACATGGAAAAAATAGTCTATATAGGCCTATATAATTTAGACGAAATTAAAATTAATCTAATTACTATTTTAAGAGAATCGAAACGAACAGAAACAGTCAATTACTGTAATCTGCTGAGATACGAATTACAAAATTAATAGATTTAATACGTATATCGTATTTTAAAAGAAGTTAATATCCGGCAACTCCTTATTTCTTATAGGCCTAGTAGAGAGTTTCAGAGTCTCGCAGTGGATGCGATTTAGAAATTAGAAAACCCCTTGTGCAATCATACACATATTGTGATTGGAGGGTAAGGGATGAAAACGATGGGACATAATTTGCTTCTTGCAGGTCAGTTGTACAGTTGAGTATGAGACTGCAATTTCTGCGATCATTGAGATGGGACCAGCGTACCTCGGGAAGGATAAAAAAATACGAATATGGAATGTAGGCCTATATGCTATCTATGATTCACTTATTATGTATGAATAAGTTGCAGTTTATATTCTAGTCATCATTCAGATCTGTCAATAATATGTCACAACAATGAAAATCCGGCATGACGAGAGTTTACAGTATAATTATTTTGAAATCAAAACGGAAGAACTTTTTTTAAGTCTATTCAAGGAACAAATTCATTAAGCGTTGAATTATTCTTGAAATCTATATTTTTTGTAAATTTACATTATTGAAAATGTACCAATATATTGTAAATATAATCGTGCAGATTTACCTTGTTGTTCCCCATGAATGAATCCGGAACTCTCTCTACCCATCGCCTTCTCCCGTTTTCTTTCTCCATTTGGCACGTCGGTTCTGGAACCATACCTAAACAAAATAAAAAAAATAAGATATGTCAGAAATAATGCTAAACTCATTTACTAAACCCAAATAAACGCATTCGGTATTATACTTGTTTTTAAAGAATGAATTATATTTAGTTCAGCACTGTGCTTAACAGGTCTAAGGCATCATGCATTAGCGCAGAGCTACTGGACGCGTACTGGTTCGAGTATCCAAAAGAGAAGAAATTTTATTGTGATTTTTTTTATACTAGTAGGCCTACATACCCAGTTCATGAAGAATTTAGATACCTACTGTTAGAAGCGGCTCCAGGTTGAGAAAATCAGGTACCACGGCTATGGTCCTCACATTATCACACCTATAATGACTGGACGATCATTCATCTATGCGATGAATGTGAAACTCATAGCCGGCAGGTATGGCAAATACTACTATGTCTGTATCGCCATGAAGGAAACTATATTTGTGTTTTTTAACTATATAGGCCTACTCAGTCATTTTAAATTTCAAAACAGCATAAAAATAATAAATGGTTATGTCTATTTACAATTATCCTGCTTTCAAAACATATCTAAGAATCCATTAGTGATTTTTAGTCATTCAAGCTCCAACAATATATGCAATTACTTATTTTGTAACCCTTTGATTATAATTAATATAATTTAATATAAAACACTGGCTCTTCCAACACTTTTGTATGGTAGCGAAGTATGGACGTGGAAACAGAAGGATATACAGAGACTTAGATCTGCTGAAATGAGATATCTTCGGAGGACTGCAGGATACACACTACTAGATCACAAAAAAAATGAAGACATCTTAGAAGAATTACACATGGAATCTTTAGAAAACAAAATTTCTGATTATAAGTCAAGATGGATACAACATGTTCATCGAATGGAAGATCACAGAATACCCAAACTAATGTTAAGATATCAACCCGCAGGAAGAAGAAGACCAGGACGTCCACTCAAAAGACTTCTGGATGGTGTTTCTCTTGAGGCCGAAACAGGTCAACAAATGGCCTAAATGGTGAATGTACTATGATGATGATGATGATAAAACTATAAAAATATTGAATGTAATTAGATGGAAGATTTCCATTATTCGTCTTCAAGAGCTAGATTAGTTGGGTTGTACAGATATAATTGATGATTTTAGGCAAAAACGAGTTAACCAACAAAATTGAGAAAAATTAGTTATTAGGAGGATTAAAATTGTTAATTGATTAGGATTATGAACCCAAAAGTGTATTTAACGGAAAAGTAAGGATGAAAAGGGATCTTATCAATATTTCTATTTAATCCTAGGGGATTATTCGATCTTGTTTGATATAAAAATAATAATTGAATTACTACTACAATTAGAAGGGGCACGCCGTAGCGTAGTGGTTAAGGCACTGAGCTACAAGCCGGAGGGTCGAGGGTTCAAGTCCCGTTGGGGTCAGGATTTTTAAACTGACCCAAACCCTCTGGCGGCACTATGGCCCTGGGGTCGACTCAGCCTCTAACGGAAATGAGTACCAGACGCTTGTTCTGGGGGTAAAGGCGGCCGTCACGCAGGGCTGACAACCCGGCTGACATAAAGTGCCGATTGTCTAGAAAAAGTGGGAGCCTTAATATCCTACTACCCCAAGGGCCTCCGGGCCTATTGTGGGATCACTTTACTTTACTACAATTAGAATGATAAAATGATATTCTACATTAAAGAAAAACCAGATAAACAAATTCAAAAAGACTATGCTGTCAAGCGAACAAATTGTTAACCCACTTTTTACTTAAAAGTTAATGTGTGTTAAACAAAAACCATTTAACCCCGATGTTAATTTTTCTGCAAGAAAAACATTGTTTGCCAGAATATGACAAAGTTTATAATACAAAGCTGAGTCTAAAGTAAATAGAAAAATATTTTAGGGGGATAGTTGTTATTGTTAGTGGAAACATTGCAATAAATTGTAAAGAAGTAAATATTACAAAAAATGAATCCATATTCTAGAGCAGATTAAAAATTTAATTTAAAAAAGTGTGATTAAGAAAGGAAATTAATAAGAATCTACAAGAATCAAACAGAAGTCAAGTAAGAAACTTGCGTTTTGCCAAAATCAACGTGAGAGACATTGAGCAACAAAAAATAAACTTTTTTTTTTCCATGAAGAAAAAATGTGATTCTGATAGTATTTTTTCTCCTGAATACAAATATGATATCGGTATTTCTCCATCACGCAAGTTTTCCGAGAGACAGGAATTTATAATTTCAAACACTTTGATATTTTCTACATTCGTAACTACACAATATTCGAACATTCGGACTCGCCTAGAAAGCAAGAAACGACGATTTCTGCTATATTTCGCCTATGGAGCATCCCTGTTGATGATCCAACAATAATCGGCCAGCATATTAGGATTCCATTTGCCTTGATATCTCTTTTTCACAGCTAAAACCATTTGAGTTAGCTCATTTGGTATTATTTTACAATGGGCAAATGGATGAAAAAACGTTTATTTAAAAATGAATTATTTAAATCCATTGCTTGAAATTGAAATTTAAAAAAAATGTGGGTCATGGAGAAATCCCGATTACATATTTTAAAACACGATAAAAAAACAGAATTAAGTACAACTATTGGTACTCATGAGACAAAAATCATGTTGACCAGTGTAATTTTCAATAAATGTTATGAGGGTGGCCATGGTACACAGGAAATAGAATATTGTCTTAAGAAATACATAGTTTAAGATAGAGCATTCAACAACCTGTTAAGTAATTTAACCTATGGCTTGTCTCAAGTAGCGTTCAAAGTCGTGTAGGCTGTAATGCTCGTTCCTATGCTTATTTACTGTAGAATCATGCGTTGCTTGAATCAATCACGTACTCTGTGATTACTGGCGTAGACTATACTTTCTTATCAAATTACTCAAAATTTATTGATTTAGAATTGGGCAATGACTCAATACATATACCAACTTCAAGAATGTGATGACTAATGATATTTACTATAGCAGGAAGAAAACTTTCATAAGTAATGCCACGAGTGATTTCCAAATTATCGATAAATTCACGACTCACGAAGTGGACATCAAGAGTGGCATTTGTTAGAACTATTTAACGAATAAAATTAAGCTGCTTACTCACAAATCATTAGGCCTACTTAAATATAGTTATTTTAAAATATTTATATATTTAATGTAAACGGCGATGTTTGAAAACAAATGAGAAACGTTTGTTATGTTTCACTGTGTTCATCACTGCAACCAGATCATATTATTTATTGCCAAAGGATCGCCATGTTGTAAGAATGCACCCTAATGGAGAAAAAATCAAACACATCTAACCGTATATTAATTAATTTCTGATGTCCTATGATCTAAATATGTCAATTATATTTTTCTGAAACGTCATTATTACCTGGGAAATAATAGTTTAAGAAAGTGCAAACAGTGGTTTCTTTTTTGCTACAAATGTTTTTACATTATATCCCGCAAGCACTATCTGTTTATATTCGTGCACTATATATACAATCTGCTAGCCGTATTTCTTAGAGGGTCAGTCACTGCAAAATAATGCTCTGGCCTATTCAGAATGTTAAAAAGGAGGAACTTTCTTTAATATGATATACTTATTTGATAATTCCAGATGAAACACGACTGTGATTGGTTGTAAATAAAAATTCATTGAAACGCGATTAGTCACTGACTGCCATTTGGGGCATGAGTTATATAGTCACCATCAATACACTGAGCTTTGATAACATGTTATTTATTAAGTTTTTTTTAAATTGCCCTCACTAATCGTAAGAGTGATGTAGGCCTAGATAGAAAGAACGTTAGTAGGTTCTCATTAAGAAAAAACTAAACATTATGTTCAAGAACCACATAAGATCCACAAAACGTGGATATCAAGAAGATTCGAAAAGGACAAAGACTATCATTGAGGGGTGAAATCTGAATTATTTGTGACCGAGCAGAAAACGATAGTCTAAAGTGAAGACTAAAGATTTTAAAGATGTGTTCAAATTTGTTCCGAAAGGTATACAGCCTTTTTATAAACTCTTCAATCCCGTACAATGGAAATTTGTTGGTGATATCGATGATGTTGGGAACGAGATCACTGGTTATGTTGATATAAATGATGAAGATACGAAAATAATATTCTGGTATAAGCTGTTTATTTGTAAGATTTGTTTATAAAAATACTCAAACATTTGTATTTTGTATTGGCATAGCCTACATCTGCAACAATATTTTTTATTCCTTTAAGAATAAGTTTTTTTTTCGTATTTCATTGTTTAACAAAGCAATTAAAACAAGCTGTTATTATCTGTTGTTAAAATTCTTTAAATTTCGAAATCCCAGTTTGAATGTTTATGTTTGAATTGTACAATCATGATTACAATAATTTGTTACGAAACAGATATAACTTTGTATTTAAGTAATTTCTTATTTTGATATGCGTTTATGTCATACTGTGGTATTTAGTTTCAAGTATTATGATAATACAATAAATAAATAGTTCTGGTTTAATATATTTTCTTAATGTTAAACCTACACACACACACACACACACACACACACACACACACACACACACACACACACACACACACAATATATATATATATATATATATATATTATATATATATATGAACATAAGAAAAATAAATGCCTGAACGGGATTTGAACCCGGGACTCTGAATTGGTACTTCAGCGTGTTATCCATTACAATACCGGGCAAATGTAGTACAAACATTTATTTCTCTTCATTATATATTTTCCATTATTACGAGATGTAGCGAGAACTCAGTCTTCACTGCCATCTACTATAACAAGTAAGCGAATTGAAGAGAATACTTTTACTTTATAGCAGTGACGCTTTATCTTAAATATATATTCTCCATTATTACGAGATGTAGCGAGAACTCAATCTTCACTGCCACCTGGTAGCTAGTACTATAACAAGTGAGCAAATTAAAGATAATATTTTTACTTTATAGCAGTGACGCTTTATCGATGTTAACATATATATATATAAGAAGAGATAATAGATTGAAGTTTTATAAAATATTGACAGTTCCTGCATTACTTTATGGGAGTGAAATTTGGGCAATAACCAAAAAAATTACAAAGTAGAATACAAAGAGTACAAACGAACTTCCTTAGAAGAACAAAAGGTTGCACAAGAATGGATCGGATAAAGAATGAAGATATATGAACAGAGCTAAATATATATCCATTGAATGATATAATCAAAGAATATAGAGAAACATATTTTAGAGATGTAGAAAGAATGAATATAACGCTTTATCGATGTTAACATATATATATATATATATATATATATATATATAAGAAGAGATAATAGATTGAAGTTTTATAAAATGTTGACAGTTCCTGCATTACTTTATGGGAGTGAAATTTGGGCAATAACCAAAAAATTACAAAGTAGAATACAAAGAGTACAAACGAACTTCCTTAGAAGAACAAAAGGTTTCACAAGAATGGATCGGATAAAGGATGAAGATATATGAACAGAGCTAAATATATATCCATTGAATGATATAATCAAAGAATATAGAGAAAAATATTTTAGAGATGTAGAAAGAATGAATATAAAAAGATTACCAAAAGCAGCATTTAACTACAAACCAAGAGGTTCAAGGAATGTAGGAAGGCCAGTGTAAATATGGACATAACAACTGTGAGGCGTAACAGGCAATTTGCCTAGCCCGTGAAATGAAGAATAAGAAGAAGTTATATATGGCAGCAATAAGCGAAGAGCAATCATCCAACATTTCAGCCCTTTTCTCGTATGCATTATTCAGATATGACATTGAGAATAATCAAATATGACGCATGAATCCCACACTTACAGACAGTGGAATATAAATTTCCAGTTTACATTTTCCCAGTTTTTTACTAAAGGTTTTAATCAAATCTACCGATGAGTGGCTTGAAACATTTTTGTTCAAAACTATACCTACTGTCTGATTATAAGCCATATATATCCATATAGACTGCAATTATGAGAAAAATGAAAGCTAGAATCTCCAATCAAATCAAGCTTTGTTTTAGGCTTTTACATATACTGTATTTTTTAGGATTACCTAAGTATTGTCTACAGTGGTGGGGTCGCGGGCCGTGAAGAAAGAACACCTGGAGGCATGGAAGGTGTCTGACATAGAAGGGGCAGACATTTGCCTTTATCGAATAATGCTAACCTTATTTTCTTAAACCCTCTCCTCTCAGCCGCACTAACATTTAATTTGCTTTCACAAAGGCAAAAGTCAGCTGAAGATGTCTTCTGTCATAATTGGAAAAAACATCATTAAATGTATTCTTATAGCTATATTATTGTACAATGATGAGAGAGGAAAAGGTGACGTCAGTTTGTTACCATGGGAATATTCCTTTTCATATCAAAATTGCAGATTATTTGAATGAATACCAATTAAGAATAAAATCGTTGTTACAATTTACGAGAGAGTTGACAATTTGAGACTCCATGTGCGGTTATATTATTATTTCAATGATATTGAAAGAAATCTATTTACTGATTTCAAAGCATTTTTTAACAAATAGGCCTATACCTACGTAAGAGCTGATAGGCTTATAAACTGCAAGCTATTGTGTTTATAAAAAGTCCGTAAAATAAGCGAATTTATCAGCAAATTAAATTTAAGGTTCGATTTTGTTGGTTTACTGAACATATCTTTCTTTTGATAACCTATAATTTGGAAAACACAATTTCGTATGCCAGCTTACTGCAGTGAAAACAAATCATGCATAATTGTAAGTTATTAGTAGGCCTTTTGTATGGGAGTGAATCTTGGATTACCACTACCAAACAAGAAAGTAAAATCCAAGCAGCCGAGATGAAATTTTTAAGAAGAGTAAAAGGCAGCACTAGAATGGACCAGATAAGAAACGAGGATATCCGTGAAGAACTGCACATCTACTCCATAAAAGAAAAGATATTTAACAACAAGATACAGTGGAAAGAACATGTAGAAAGAATGGAAGAAAGTAGATTACCAAATAAAATCTTCCATTATTTTCCAAGAGGAAGAAGAGATGTCTGACGTCCTCGGAAGAGATGGTCTTAGATCTATTAGTGAAGACGGAACAGGCAACTCTTGCTTAAACCAGGAAGTGAAGAAGAAGAAGAAGTAGTAGGCCTATTACCTATTGCTTGGTGTTCTATAATTTGACACAAGTTTACATTATTCCTAGGCCTACTGATTCATTTTTTCATTGCTTTTTTTAAAATATTAAATAAATTAAATCAATGTACCTTATACGATACATTTACAACATAAGGGTAATTAAATTTTATTGTAAAAGATACACATTGCGATAAAGCAAATATCGGTTGCTAGAGCCATTATTTGGAAGCTTCTTGTAGGAAAACAAGAGGATAAATGTTTAGTTGGTAGGCCAAGACTGAGGTGGGAGAATAACATTAACCATGGTTTGAGGGAAGTAGATTATGTACAAGGGATGTTTGGGAAACATTAGCTCAGGATAGGGATGTGCGGAGAACTTATGTCCGTGCAACCATGAACTACGGGTTCGATAATGCCAGTGAGTTAGTTAGTTAGTTAATTGGAGAGTACGAGATGACCGTCGTGATGAAACTATAGAAAATAAACGTTCCTACATTCGAGCCGTTCTTAATCCCGGCGTGGCCACAACAGTTGGATTTTTGGCGCGACCGCTGCACGCGTGTTTTACAAGAAAAAGTGGTGTTGTCAGGTCAGTAATAACTTGTGTAGTGGACTAATCAGTTGGCCTATTACAGTGCAGTGTTATCATTGAATCGTAAGCGTCATAATGCCGCGGAGTCGGAAGAATATCAATTCGCAAACCAGAGAAACAATTCTTAACATTAAAGATTATTTCGAAAAAGAGTGTAAGAACAATGGTAGTTTATTGTCTTTTACGAACTCGTAGTATAAGGGTAGAATTGGCAATACAGGAACATCCTCCGTAAGTGTGATATGTCTGTGACGCATAACCATGACGGCAACCACTGTTAGTGAAGCAGTTAATCAGCTGACAATAATCTGTTGTGTGATTTGCTGCCGAATACAAGAGCGACTCTGCTGTATATTTTCAACTGATCTATTTCTAGTGGCAAAACAATGATTTGTGAGGCTTTCAGCAGGATTATAAGAATAAAGCTCCACTGTATCATTTATTTATAATTCTATGACGCGAAAGATCTAGAAATAGTTTGGCCTACTACCGCAACTAGCCTCATAAACACATGCACAATTTACAGAATTGGACAATTATCTAGCCAATGTAAGGGTGTATGTGTTTAACATATCGGGTTCTTTAGCAGTTCTGGATAGTTATCTCAACCTAGAACCGCTTTCTATCGCAGATATCCAAATTCAACATATTGCTGGGAGAAAATCGGTCCCTTATTCGCTGAAATTCTATGAGATATTTCCCCCTCCCCATGCAGATTCGAACCAGCGTGCCTCATTCCTCTGCAACAAAGCATGATGCCTACTGCTCGGACATGCGAGGCTTAATTTTCAATAGGGCAGACCACCGCTGTAGTCTCGAGCTAACGTGCTACATTTTCACGCAACGGGTCCGGTTTCGATCCCCAGTCGTGAGAAGTTTCCTGGGTGAGGTTTTTTTTAGGGTTTTTTCCTCACCTGTAAGACAAATGTCAGGATACTTTAAGGCCCAAACGGTCCCCGAATACCACCTGGCCATCATTACAATATTCATCTCATTAGAATAAGTTCAGTGTAAAGGTCTCTCGTTGCTCATCATTTACCATCATCATCACCTCTCATATCATGGGGGCACATAACTCCGCTTTCCAGACGCCCCAACTTCAGAAGTGGGTTACAAGTACGCCATGGCAGGTGAGAATACTAGAAGTATCATAATAACAACCTGGTGGCATTGATTTAAAAAATTAAATTGGGATATTCGTTTACCCTAGTCCACTGCTGTGGTCTCGAGGTAGCGTGCTGCCTTGTCTCGCAGCAGGCTCGGGACAAGTTTTTCTGAGTGAGGTAGTTATTTTGGGGATTTTTCTCACCTATAGAAAAATCAGGAAACTTTAAAGGCCCATACGGTCCCCAAATACCATCTAGCCAACATTATCATAATTATAATATTCACCTCACTAGATTAAAATTAGAATTAAGGCCTCTCCTGGCGCATCATTACCAATATCATCACTTCTCATAGCATCGGGACAGTATAACCCTACCTTTCAGGCCTCCAATCCAGAAGTCGAGCACAATCATGAAAATGCTAGGAGAGAATACCAGTAATGTCCTAAAATAAAGTTTATAAACTTATCAACTGTAACAAAGGAACATTTATAAATGTACCCTCCCTATATTGCAATCCATCAAAATGCAAATTAGATATATTCCAACTCAAATTCTACCCCCTTAAAAAATAAAACTTTATAAAAACAGTGAAAGTATCATATATGGATCCATGATAATTTAATGTCATTGATTAAAAAAATTCAATGGGCTAATTATATGCCCATCCGTTTACCCTATAGAGCCAAGTTGAAACTGATGTTGAAGATCTTGTTATTTCTAGAAGCGACATGTGAAACAGGGTGTAATTCCTTCCAGTAATGGGACTATATGTTAGAGATTACATGTTATGATATCCAATTACTTCTGCCAAGTGGGGAGGAGACTAGAGATGTAAGAGGATTGTGTCTGTTTTCTTGAGAGTCTCTACACAGCTTCCAAAACGTCTCTTGCAACTAATGGTGTTGAATCACATTACTTTTTCGTATTCCAAACATTTGTTTCTTCTCAAATAGGTCCAAGCACCAATCATCAAATTTGTGTACTTTATAACAGAGAGATTATAAAATTCACAAAACAACACATCAGAAACCTAAGCAGAAGTATACACATTTTGCCTAAAAACACTATTTATTTAACAATTTCCAAAATAAAAAGGTCTTAAATCATAATAAACTATTTTCTTATGAAAATGCACAGATTGTCTCTAAAGTCACTATCAATTTCAATGAAGGATGGCAATGATTCAAAAATCAATGTTATTGTGAAGTTTAACACATATTCTACTGTCTTTCTACATGACCGCCATCTAGATGAAAACACATAATTCATCTGTCAGCTCTGAAATGAAATGTTTGTAAAGACTATTTAACTCATGCCCCAAATGGGGGACAATGACCAATCACATATCAATGATTTTTTATTCACAAACAATTACAGTCGTTTCTCACTTCGATTTTATCAATTTAATTTTATCACTTTAAAATCAAGCTCCACATTTTTAACATTCTGAATAGGCCGTAGCATTATTTTGCAGTGACTTTTTCGGTCTACCAATATTCCTGTCTCCTCTTGGTTTGTAATTAAATATAATTTTTGGAATCCGATCATCTTTCATTCTTTGAACATGTTCTTTCCAGTTTTTTTCTAGATTATTTTATTTTATCTAAAAGTTTAAAAATATTTATCTCATTTCTAATATCTTCACTTATTTTTTATCTAGAAGTTTGCAGCCAGCCACATTTCTCAGAAATCTCATTTCAGCTGCTTCTATGATCTTCTCTTCTCTTTTAGTTAAAACACAAAATTCACTATCATACAATAGTAAGGGGACTGCCACTGCTTTATAAAAAATAGTTTTCATTCTTGTGTTTTTAAATATTCTTTTAATTGTGCCACATATATAATTAAATTTGGGGACGCGCCGTAGCGTAGTGGTTAAGGCACTGCGCTTCAAGCCGGAAGGTCCAAGGTTCGAGTCCCGTGGTGGTCAGGATTTTTAAACTGACCCAAACCCTCTGGCGGCACTATGGCCCTGGGGTCGACTCAGCCTCTAATGAAAATAAGTACCAGACACTTGTTCTGGGGGTAACGGCGGCCGTCACGCAGGGCTGACAACCCGGCTGACATCAAGTGCCGATTGTCTAGAAAAAGTGGGAGCCTTGCCTCCTACTACCCCCAAGGGCCTCCTGAGGCCAGTCGTGGGATCTCTTTACTTTACTTACTATATAATTAAATTTATTAAGTTTGTTAAACATATCTTCATTTTTAAAATAGGAGATTTCATAACCCAGGTATTTAAAATGGTTTACTTGTTCAATGGGTTTCCCTCCCGAATTATTTTAGCTCTCACGGTATCTGATCCCTTAAAAGCTAAGATTTTCGTTTTACTTATTGATATTTTCAAATCATAATTCTGTATAATGTTATTTAATTGAAAGAGTAATTTCTGTAGACCATCTTCTGAGCTAGATATTATAACTTGGTCGTCTACACAAAGTAAGGTATCTAAGATCTTATTTCATATTTTGAAATGTGAATCCAACTTTATCTGCCAATTATATATGATATCGTCAATATAAATATTAGAAAGGGAGAATGAAAGAGGACATCCCTGTCTTACACCTCTATTTATTGTTGCTGTTCGTATTCTTTTTATTTTTTAGTCCAGTTTCTATTGTTATTTGTCAATGTTTTGTAAAAAAATAAAAATATATCTTGGGATCATTACTATTACCTAGGCCGTACTAAGTCCTTTGTAAGTTCTGCTTCTTCGGCTTTCCCCCACTTAGGCCTATAGGTTTGCCGTCTTCAGTTTCCATTGGTACTTATATATTTTTTTGGCCATCTTTCATTTTCCATTCTTTGTACATGGCCATACCATTTAAGTGTTTGATTTTCAATCCTCTTAACAACAGATGTGGTGACATTCATTTCTCATCAAAGGAATTCATTTCTTATTTTGTCCTGTCTTGTTTTTTGGAGACTACTTCTAAAATAATCAAATTCAACTGTTCTAATTTTATTCTTTTGTAATTCCGTCAAAGACCAAGTTTCACTTCCATATGACAAAATATTCTGTATTATGCTCTTATAAATTTTCATTTTAGTTTCCTTTGTGATATTTTTATTTCAAATGATTGCATGTAATGTCTTAGTTGCATTTTTTGCCATTGCAATTTAGTCTGTACATCTCTCTCACAGGTACCTAAACTTGTAATTATTGACCCAAGATATTAAAAAAATTCACACTTTTTTATTTCCCTGTTTCAAGTATGAGGTCATCCACATCCTTTCCCAAACACATGTATTCTGTTTTCTGTAAATTTATATTCAGTCCCCATTTTTTATATTCTTCCATTAGTTTATTTATCATATATTTCATATCATCTTCATCCCCTGCAACAAAAATTATTTGATCAACTGCAAACAACAATGAATGCAGTACTTCTCCTCCTATAGGAATACCCATTTCAGGACATTTTTTATACCACAAGTTAAGAGCCTGGTCTAAATAAATATTAAAAAGAATTGGTGACAAACTGCATCCCTGCTTAAGGCCTTTATTCACTGTGAATTCCTCTGTTAAATTATTCTGTATTTTTACTTTAGCTTTTGTATTACTATAGATCCTCCTAACAATATTAATCCATTTATCACAGATATTCATATTTCTCATTACCGTCCATAACAATTGTCGAGGTACACTATCATATGCCATCTCTAAATCAATAAAGGTCATATGTAGTTCTTTATTTATTGTAAGTTAATAATAATAATAATAATAATAATAATAATAATAATAATAATAATAATAAATAATAGTAATACTATTATTGTTGTTAATTTTATTAATAATAATAATAATAAGAATAATAATAGCTTTATGTCCAACGCTGAGGTTTCACGCAGCGGGTCCGGGTTCCATCGGGACAAGTTACCTGGGTGAGGTTTTTATTTGGAGTTTTTTCTCACCTGTAAGACAAATTTCAGGAAACTTTAAGATCCAAACGGTTCCCGAACATCATCTGGCCATCATTATCATCAATATCATATTCGCCTAATTAGCTTTAAGTTTAAGTCTTCTAGTGCATCATTACCACCATCATCAACTCACATATCATCGGAGCAACGTAACTCCGCCTTCCAGGCGCCCCAATCTCAGAAGTGGGTTAAAAGTAAGCATAGCATGAAAAAGCTATGCTTTGCAGTTTTACTAGGGAATTATAGGTGTGATAGCTTCCCGTTGCTTCCACATCGGTGAAATGATAATGATGATAATGATGACGGCCGGATGATTTTCGTGGACCGTTGGGCCCTAAGATTCCTGATATTTGCCTTACAGTTGAGGGGAAAAAAAAAACGAAAAAAACCCTCATCCAGGAAGCTTGTCTCGACCAGGAATCGAACCTGAGCCCGCTGCATGACAATGTAGCACGCTACCTCGAGATCATAGTCGTGGACATATGTATATTTTACTTTTGATATCAAGTAGCTACTCAATTGTTATATGCACAAAATACAAATCGAACCCGGGACTGAATAACTTAAATAAAATGCTAAATAGCTCATATTACAACAAAGATGCAACCGTATAATATATAACGTTAAACTTTTCTTTGTTTTATAGTGAAATATAACTGTGTCCCCTAATTACAAATAAACACAGACCTCCCCTATGTAAATCAGATAAAAATCCTGCTGTTTTAAAAAAAAACATGTTCTGAATTTAGAATTAGAAGGGTATGATTCCATTTGATAAAGATTGTGACTGTACCTCATAAATTACGTCATTCATTACGGTTCTTTGAAAACCTCAACACTTGTGGCGAGGCTTGCACGTCCGCCATTTTTATTATATACAGCCCAGCTATATATCGCCTCTCGACAACAACACTCTGAATTGCATCTTAATTGGAAACAATTTCACTAATTAATTTGCACAAATGGGAAAATTGCTACACGAAACCCTCCCCTTCCGCCCTGTACAACCTCCCCCCCCCTATCTCGTAGCTTTCGCTAAAGGATCATTTAGCGTTTTGTTCGAGGCAATTGGGACTATTGTTGGAAGAGCACAATGTAGAGTAATCGCATGTCCAATACTGAGCCAACACCCTCCCAATTGAGCGCAACCATACCAGTTTTAGTTAACTTGAAATCACCACCGAGTGTACATACAACACAAAAATATTAGGCATGCAACTGTACTAAACACTGTTATTATTTATAATTGAATTATGAACATTAATACAATTCATAGTAAAATTCCATTGAGGTTAAGTTTTTTTGAGACTGAAAACATCTTACCTCAAATTAATGTTGGTCAGTTTGAACATGTTTCGATATAATCTTCAACATCATCGTCCAAGCTTACGATGGTATAGAAGATTATATCGAAATATGTTCAAACTGAACCAACATTAATTTGAGGTAAGGTATTTTCTATACCATCGTCCAAGCTGACGATGATATAGAAGATTGTATCGAAATATGTTCAAACTGAACCAACATTAATTTGAGGTAAGGTATTTTCTATACCATCGTCCAAGCTGACGATGATATAGAAGATTGTATCGAAATATGTTCAAACTGAATCAACATTAATTTGAGGTAAAATATTTTCTATATCATCGTCCAAGCTAACGATGATATAGTAGAAGATTATATCTAAACATGTTCAAACTGAAACAACATTAATTTGAGGTAAGATATTTTCTACATCATCGTCCAGTCTGATGATGATATATAAGATTATATCGAAACATGTTCAAACTGAACCAACATTAATTTGAGGTAAGATATTTTCTACATCATCGTCCAGTCTGATGATGATATATAAGATTATATCGAAACATGTTCAAACTGAACCAACATTAATTTGAGGTAAGATGTTTTCCTGTCTCAAAAAAATGGATTTAAGAACCTCAAAATGTTACTTTCTAAAATAAACCATTCCGTTGAGGTATTAATCACAAAATTAAAATTATAATATAAAATAATCACCTAGTAGGTCCGTCTCCTCAACTTTGTAAAGTATTAATTCTCTATAGACCTTTCGGGACTAGTCCCATCATCTATAAAAGAAGCAAGAATCTATTTCTACTCGCCCTGGATACAATACTGGTACACTTGTACAGAGATTTAAATATACTGTGTGTGTTCACATTTAGAAAAAAATATAGAAAATTGTTGAATATAATGATTGAAAATAACGAAATGAAAATAAACGTTCTCCCCTTACTAATATTACCAATTATTGTTTTAAATTCTGTATGAAGGGCAACTAAGATGGAATTTCATGGAATGAAGTTCCTCGAGGGGATGAGCCAAAATGTTGAAGGGATGATTATATTTCTGGATGTGATTATATTTCTTTTGAACTTAATTTATTAAGATTATGAATTTGTGTTATTTAGTGAACATATTTAATTATTAACAAAATAATATAAAGCTAAAAGAGTAATTAAACCGGTTCTTTTAAAAATTTAATTTCTTCCAGTATGATACAGACTCTTTTGTATGGTAGCGAAGTATGGACGTTGAAACAGAAGGATATACAGAGACTTAGATCTGCTGAAATGAGATACCTTCGGAGGACTGCAGGATACACACTACTAGATCACAAAAAAAAAATGAAGACATCTTAGAAGAATTACACATGGAATCTTTAGAAAACAAAATTTCTGATTATAAGTCAAGATGGATACAACATGTTCATCGAATGGAAGATCACAGAATACCCAAACTAATGTTAAGATATCAACCCGCAGGAAGAAGAAGACCAGGACGTCCACTCAAAAGACTTCTGGATGGTGTTTCTCTTGAGGCCGAAACAGGTCAACAAATGGCCTAAATTCGTGAATGTACTATGATGATGATGATGATGATACAGACTTATATCCTGCTCATTCTGGTGATGATGGAACTAGTCCCGAAGAGCCTACAGAGAATTAAGAGTTTACAAAGTTGAGGAGACGGACCTACTAGGTAACCTACCTCGGTTTATTTTAATAGGATATACTGAGTTTCGTTGTGAAACATCGAAAAATGTGATCGCTAGGCCTAATATCAATTATCCGTAATTAAATTGTAATAGGTATAGGGATCCGTAATTAAATTGTAATAGGTATAGGCTATTCCAGTTATTTTATCATCCGACCGGAAGCGGTAGATTCACCAGGAAGTATAAATCCAGAGTATGGTTTCCTTCGGAAGAGAATTAAGCTATGGGTCCCATCTCGTAGATTTACGACGCCAAGAGAACCTCAAGCCTGAAAAAGAGTAGCCTGTGACCAAACTTTGTTGGCCCTTTCATACCAAGATTTCAATGTGCAGCTAATGTTTGTAGCTGTTAAACATCGGCATGAAATAAAATATCTTAATACAACGTCACATAAAATTATTGGATTTTAAATTGATATGCGAACTAACTAACTCACTGGCACTATTGATCCCATAGGTTCATGTTTCGCGCGGATATAAGCTCTCTGCACACCTCTATTCTGAGCTAATGTTTTCCAATCATGCCCTGTATAATCTACATCTCTCAATTCATGGTTAATGTTATTCTCCTACCTCATTCTTAATCTACAAACTGGAAAACTGGGCGTTTTCCCTCTGATTTTCCTACAAGAAACTTCTATGCCCATCTTTCATTCCCCATTTGTACCACATCTCCAGCCCATCGCAGTCTACGAGACTTAACTCTTCTTATTATAGGCCTATCTGGTTTTATATAAAGATCATATAGTTTAGAGTTATGTAGTATTTTCCATTCGCATGTCTATTTTAAATTGAAATAAAAAATATAACATTTTTAGCTAGTACAAATTTTAACTATCTAAAACAGTGTATATCGGCCGCAGTGGACAAGTGGTTATGCTTCTTGCCTCTAGTTCCGAGGGTCGCGGTTTCAAACCCAGCCGAGGTCGATGGATTATTTTAGGACAGAAAAATCCAAGGAGCAAGTCATCCGGGAGGGATATTTAAGCCATGTGTCCCGAGTCTGAAGATTTTTCAGGCTTGTAAAAGATCCTGCCTAAATAAAGAGGCCTCTAAGCAAAATTTACCGACATCAAAGTCCTAGCAATACCTTAATTGCCTGTTAGATGTCTCATTGGGCCGGTGTGTTGACCGCATGTCAACTATGAAATCTATGAGCAAGTAAGGTAACTAAAAATTAACCTCGTCTAGCAACTCCTTACAACGGAGAGGCTACAATGGGCAACGCCATGTTATATATAAAATTAACCTCGTCTAGCAACTCCTTACAACGGAGAGGCTACAATGGGCAACGCCATGTTATATATAAAATTAACCTCGTCTAGCAACTCCTTACAACGGAGAGGCTACAATGGGCAACGCCATGTTATGGCTACAATGGGCAACGCCATGTTATATATAAAATTAACCTCGTCTAGCAACTCCTTACAACGGAGAGGCTACAATGGGCAACGCCATGTTATATATAAAATTAACCTCGTCTAGCAACTCCTTACAACGGAGAGGCTACAATGGGCAACACCATGTTATATATAAAGTTAATTAAACCTCAAACTCGATGTTATTCTTTTTGCAGACGATTTAGCTCTTCTGGCACTTGCCGAAAATGATTTGCAACGATCAATTTATAATTTACAAAAAATAGGTGCCAAATTTAATATGGAAATATCAATTAACAAAACTAAAATCATGGCATTTCATGGGAAGGACCCCATACAAAGTAAAATCTGTCTCCAGAATAAAATTTTAGAGAGATCTAATCAATTTAAATATCTTGGATATTATCTCTCTATCTGTGATGAAAAGGATATCCCCGAAAAAAATACTAGTTATAATAAAAGTTTAGGAATTATTAATCGAGTTATGAAACCATCCCTTGTACAAAAAAACACAAGATTACGTTTATATAACACTTTGGCTAGACCAGCGTTGACCTATGGTAGTGAAGCATGGACACTAAAAAAGACAACATGAAAGCAGAATAACGGCTTGTGAAATGAGATTCATGCGCAGAATAGTGGGTTACACCAGATGGGATCGAAAAGGAACACCGATATCTTAAAAGAATTGAAGACTACGCCAATTTTGGAATATATTAAACAGTAGGGGCCTACCAACTAAATTGGAAACACCATCTTGAAAGAATGAGTTCAAATCGGATCCCCAAAGCTGTTTATAATTATATACCAAGAGGACGAAGATCACTGGGCCGTCCTATGAAACGCTGGAGGGAAAATTTTCTATAGGATCGTAACAGGCCTTGGCCTAATACTTGGAAGGAAGAAGAAGAAGAAGAAGATTAAACCTAGTATTATTAGTAGATAGTTAAATCCATTAAAAGTAACTCAGGGTAAGGTACAAATGTTACATATAAACTTAATATTTGCATGTTTTATAATTTAGGCTATTGGCGACTCTGTGGGGCAAGTGGTTAGTTACTCCCCATCTAATCTGGTCCCGATTTCGCGCCTTGGTCACTCCACATGGAGTTCGTAGTGGACGATCTAGAGCCAAGGCAAGTTTTCTAGGAGTTTCGCCCGTTTCCCATGCCTACACATTCCACCATTTCTCCATACCAATGCCTTCCACTTCGCTCTATTTAATTTCAGTTGATCCTGTAATTCACCAAAGACCTGGTCAGCAGGAATGTGTGCATATCACTGACTTTTACTAATAGGGGCTTAATCCTATCTCATCCTGCCATTACTCCGGACACAAATAGAGGCTATCTTTTTTTATAATTTTATGTAACTTGTATGTATGTATTACTAATGTGATTGTTCTCTCCATGGCGTGATAGGCCTAGTAGGCCTATGCCCTTGGTTTATACCAGCTGACTGCTGATCTCACATCCACATATGTTAATCACAGAGGTAGGCCCTATATGATCATCAACCATTGTAGGAGTGGTATGTAGTCAACATACGGGCCCCCCAGTCATTATAGCTGATTTTCTCGACTTGGAGCCGCTACTTATTGTAGTTACCGAAATTCCTCACGATGCTGGGTGGGCACTGGTCCAATATTGACTATAATTCCATAAGAAAATGTTTTCTCCTATGGGGACTAAAACCAGAGCGAGTCCCGTAGTTCTGTGCCAATTCATCGTGCCTTAACCACTCGGCTACGGCGCGGGACAATCTGATTGCTGGTTGGTCTTAATCGTGCCTGAATATAGTCCTATAATAATAATAATAATAATAATAATAATAATAATAATAATAATAATAATAATAATAATAATAATAATAATAATAATAATAGGCTAATGATGATAATAATAACAATAATAATTATTATAATAAGTTATTAAAAGATTCCGGGATATGTGGCCGTGGTATATGACTGGTATTTCTTCCAGACGTGTCTCCTTCAACAGCGGAGAGCATCTTCAGTAGCGAGTGCTTCTAGGTAATGTTACCTTGTAGTACCTCACTTACAGCCGAGTCTACTACAAGGTAACATCACTTAGAAGCACTCGCCACTGAAGATGCCATCCGCAGTTGAGGGAGAAACGTCTGGAAGAAATACCAATCATATAGCCTACCACGGCCACATATCCCAGAATCTTTTAACATTATGAATACCGGCCGTGAAAACTTGCATTCCACAAAAATTATTATTATTATCATTATAATTATTGTCATTATCATCTTCATCAGCTTCATAGATTTCTTAGAGCATGCTCCGGTCTCATTTTTTAACACCTTTGACCCTATATTGTCTTCGGTCTTCCAATATTTCCTCTACTCCTTAGGTTGTATTTCATCATTTGTTTTAGTATGAGGTCGCCTTTCAGTCTTCGCATAGGCCTATTAAGTTCCCTTCTTATATAATCGTTACTTTTTTATCCAGTGAAATATAACCTGCAAAAGATCTAAAAAATCTCATTTCCGCTGATTCAATTCTCCTTTTCTATTTTATTGTCAATACCCAAAACCCTGAATCATAAAACAACATTAGTATTAACATTATTTAAAAAAATTAACTTGGTTTCCATTTGGTGTTTTTACACGTAAGGTACTTGAGGGTGTTATGGCCCGGTTGGTGTTATGGCCCGGTTGGTGTTATGGCCCATTGTTTAATGTGAACGAATTACACGAAGCAGCCAGTAGATGGAAGTGGACGGAACTTCAGGACGTTCTGAAAAGTCGATTAGGATGAATGGAGGAATGTTAGTCCAAGTAGTCTTGACCGGAAGCCGCCATTTGGTACATGAACGCGGAGCTAAAATCTCGGTTGTCATATTTGCTCCTGGTATGTGATATGTATTTTCATAGCTAATCACCATTTTGAATTGATTTGATTGTTGATATTGTAGGCCTATCACTTAGTAACGTGCAATCTAACAATGGAGTAATTTGTTGTGTAAAGTAAAAATGGCGGTGGTTATTACTTATTGTTTATAAAACTACTCAGTTCGTTGTTATGGCCCAGGCATTGCCTGATGGGGCATATCACTAACACATTTATAATAGATCAAAATAACTGCAATATTAAACAGATTTGCCTACCAATGTGAATGCTGAAAATGAACCCTCAACACCTCTAAATCTAAACGTAAGTCGCCGGGAAATGGATCAAGAAATTCATCAGGGCAGAGATAATTTAGTGACTTCTTCCCCGCACCTAAGAGGGTGAAGAATACAATCACTAACAGAAAACCAGCTATCAACTCGCGTGGGGTAGGCCTACATTTGAGGAAACAATTGTTTTCAGAGAGCAACACAAGAAAACAACAGCTAAGATCACCAACATCAGCAAGACGAATAAATGCCAAAGAGCTGAAATAACGGAGGCTAAAGGAAATCCCAAAAAATCTATCAATCCAAACTCTCAGATTGTACTGCTCAGTTTGCAAAAAGACCAGGTTAAGGACAGGAGACTGTGTATAATGTGTAATAATTATGTTCATGAGGAATGCATGGGGCTGTTCAAAGAAGATCACGAACCTTTCGTTTGCCCCACTTGGGAATGAATCTTTGTTTCCCATAATTTGACAAATATTTTTGAGTTAATCATTAATATACTGTCGTATACTGTTCTTATTCATACTGTAAATTACACTGCTTTTCTTGCATATTAATTATAGGCCTATTCCTGAGCAAAATTTAACCAGTGTTTTAAATGGAAAAATAAGTGGGCCATATCAATACATATGTTGGTGTTATGGCCCAAAGGTAAGCTTTAGGGAAACGACTAGTTTAGCAAATTTAACATGCAAGTAAAATAATTACTTTTTTTGTAAGAAAGTAAACCTATACAAGGATATAATACAAAGAAAACCAAACAAATTCGGGCCAAAATGGCGGCTGCAAAAATTCTCAAACGTTAAGTGGGCCATAATACCCTCAGTTACCTTACGTATCTATTAATAACGCAGCATATATCAGATATTTATTGATTTTGTTTTGAATATCTTAATTCCTCAAGTAGGCCTAGGATGCATTGCAGCCGAAATAACTGAAACACTTAATCTGTTTAATTAATTTTCCTTCCAAAATAATTTTGCTCTGATTGTGTCTGTTCCTCTAAATGCTAAAACGTTTGTTTTTTAGCTGAAACTTTCTAATTAATATTATTATTTTTTTATTGCGGATGAGCCCATGTAGGACTACGCAAAGTACTTAGAGGCGTTTACTTTGAGCCCAAATTTCTTTCATTCTTTTGCTATAAGCTTGTTTTCTATCATCTGTTCAAGTTGTTCCAGTTTTTTTCTTCGGTTTGTCCTCTTGGTCAACTTGCCACTTATTCACCTTAATTCTAAATATATCTCTGTTTGGGATATCTTCTTTAGTAATTCCTGCCGATTTTAAGTCCTTTTTGACTTAATCAATCTACTTCATAGTATGCACTGGAGCTTTACTTCTGTTTTCGTAGAATTCCATAATCTGTTTTGTAAGCCTATTTGAGTTCATTCGTTTAATATGGCCATAAAATTTTAACCTTCGTTTTCTAATCACTATGAATGTCTGCATATATTTTTATTTCCTTTTTACTTCTGAGTCTAAATGCTTCACCTATGACTTGTGGACCTAAAACTTTTCTTATAATTTTGCATTCTTTTTTTCACTATAATTTCAATATATTTTCTTCTGTTCAAAATTAATGTTTCTGCTCCATAGATGTACTCTGGTTTAATTACAGTGTTATAGTGTCGTAACTTTATTATTATTATTATTATTATTATTATTATCATTATTATCTGATAGTACCCTGTGAGAGCACTTGCCTAGGGTTACAGGTACTGCCGCCCTGTAGTTTGATGTTGGTCCATCGAAGGCTAGAGGAAGACAACTTTTATCAAAATCACCCGATCCTACAGGTAAGAGGTTGATGTGTGGAATAGCTCCTCACCCATCGTAAAAATTATAAAATGCTAAAAAACCGAATCTTAAGCCTGGGAAACAATTGATTTATGATGATCATCATCATCATCCTTCACGGATTAGGTCTTTTTCTGTTCGGATCTCATATCTGTTCAGTCCGCGCATTCTTGGTCTTCCTACCGATCTTCGTCCTCCAGGATTGTACATCAGTTCATCTTTGGTATCCTATCCTATGTCATTCTTTTCTTTGTAGATTATTTATCCAATTGTTCCTGTGTTATTCTATTTGTTGAAGAAGTGATTGCACTTTTAGTTCCTCTTTAATATTCTCATTTATAATATGTCCTTCTCTTGTACAACATTTCACAGCCCGTAGGAATCTCATTTCTGCTGACTAAATTGTATTTTTTTTTTTTCCTTCAGGACCCAGACTTCACTTCCATACATCGCCACTGGTAGCGCCATCGTTGAGTAAAATCTTAGCTGCGTATCCTTTCTTACTTTGTTCCTCAGTGTTCGTTTCATTGTTTCACAAATATGTTGGAATTTCTTTTCTTATTTACATCTTCTTCTTCTTCTCCATTATTGTACTGGGTAAAAATTATTATTATTATTAGTAGTAGTAGTAGTATAGTATTATTTAACCGATAGGCATATAGGTTTTTTATAGTATAGAGTTTTATATATAGAAACAAACAGTTGTGATTTTGCAAAGACACTAACTACGTAGTACTGAAAATTAAATAGTTCTCTTGAACTAAACCGAACGACATTTAGTAATTCCTGGTTTAAAAAACAGTACTTAGGTGCGTCTCAAGTTGAATTGCATTTACCATAGCACGGGAGGGGGTGGACTTGGTTCTTGTTTGCAGTTCCCAGCATCCTCCTCCCTCTACCCACCCTGAACCGTACACAACTACCCAACCGAGCCAAGAGGATTAAAATTGCACTAATGCCACGCTAATTCTCTAGGCAAATTACCGTGGGGGTGGGAAACGGAGGAGGGTGTAATTGGTAGAAGAAAGCGAACAATTTGAGAAGAGGGATGTAGTACAGGCTAATGCAGTGAGGATTAGATAATGGGACTAGTTAGAAGGTGCGGGCCTTATCCAGTGCCTCTTCTGGCTTCCCTCTCTCTAGCAGGAAGTTAACTTTAACTGCGGTTATTCGTCCTTAGAAACTTACAAATTCCGAACATAGATCTACTTTGATTTCATTCAACTCTTACTGCATGTTTAGCCTATCCCATATTCATAGAATATGTTAAAGGCTTGCTTATAAAGCGACGGTAACAGTCATGCATAGGATAAGAGACTAAAACATGTAGTCAATGTACCCATTTCACCAATTAAAAATTATATATAAAATATTTACTCAATATTTAGTCTTGAAAATGACAGCTTCACTGTTGAAACATGTTGACTCTTTAATTTTAAATTCGTGAAATGGATACATTGACTACATGTTTTGCGATTATATCACCAAGAAGATCATTAGTTAACAAAATAAAAAAGAGACTAAATTATTTAGGTATAATTAATTACATGGCTATTCTTAAAACATGTGCCGCGACTTTTTTAATTCCTTCATAAACTCCTGTCGAATTTTATTCTTAGGGTTTCATTTTTCAAATTATTTCCCACCATTTACAACGTTTTTTACATTTTTTCTAAGACGATTTTTTTCTATGATATTTAAGTACAAGACGTGGCAGCCACTTTGATTTAGCGAATATTCTATGCAAAACCAAAATCGTGTTCCAGTGCAGCCAAAATAGAGTATGTACTAATTAACTGTACACATATAGGCCTAACCGCTGTGGTCTCGAGGTAGCGTGCTGCCTTGTCACGCAGCGAGCCCGGGTTCGATTCCCGGTCGGGGCAGTTTTTCTGGGTGAGGTGTTTATCGGGGTTTTTCCTCAGCTGTAAGACAAATGTGAGGAACACTTTAAGGCCCAAACGGTCCCCGAAATCATATGGTCATCATCATCATCATCATCATCATTATCATCATCCTTATCATTATAATCATCATCATCCTTCACCGGTGTGGAAAGCAACGGGAAGCTACCACACCTACAATTCCCTAGTAAAGCTGCAAGCATAGCATGAAAATCCTATGATTGCAGTGAAGGGCCTATCTTCGGGCAGAATTACTATGGATGGATATAGGCGTACTTCAGAATTTCAGAACTTACTATTTATTTTTGGGCGTTGCATTCATTCACAGGTTAGAATGTTTAAATTGTGTTGGTTTTTCACAGGTTAGAGAACTTAAATTGCGTTATCTTAGCTTTTAGGTTTGTTAAATATCGTATATATGTTGGCTGCATCCCGTGATTCCATAGTGTAAACCGCTTCTCGTTCGTTGGTGCATGCGCATGGTGTATGATTGGAACTTAGAAAAATGTTTCGCGTCACATGTTATAAATAATCCCCAATTACATTTTATTTCATAATAAAATCATTGTTAACTGATTTTTTAAAATAGAAGCTAATTCTCGGCACGCGCTGCTACGCCTAAATAAATGTATTTTTATTTTTATGTATATAAGTTAAAATAATATTGCGAATTAATTAAATTGCAAAGCATACATTGCGGCCAAATATGTCGCTGGCGATTGCTACAGTCAATTTGTAATTTCGGATTTCAGTTAAACTTGGACTTCTCATGGTCGGATTTCGTTGATTTTTGACAATACTTACCTAAGTTTATTTTAATGGAATATAGGCCTACTGAGTTTCGTTGTGAAACATCGAAAATTGCGAACGCTAGAGCGATTTTTAAATTTTTGTTAGAGGTGAACTCTTACACCTAATGATTTTAGAGAAAAATTGGTAGGAATTTAACACTCCCCGTACCTGAAAACTATGTACAAATTTTCATAAAGATCCGTTGCATGTTTTAAAAGTTTATAAAACACAAACATACATACATTTGCTTTTATGTAGGCTAATAGATATATTTTCATATCTAATTGAAGTACATACAAGTTTGATTTCACAATTGTATTGAAAAATTGGTTTAAATTTTGAGTCCTTCAATAAGCTACATTCGTCCTTTGACGTCTATTATAATTTGGGTGTTACGAGTAAATGTGTAAGCTGTACCTATTTGTGTGTCTATTCGTGTGTCTAGTGGAAAAAATGGAATTAAACATTAATTTTAATAAAATGATAGAATGGCTATCAATGTTGAAATGAAATGTAGTACTGAAATTGCTACTGAATTGCCCTGACAACTGAAGAAAATCACGAAAAAATGCAATTTTCAAACTTTTGGTAAAAGTTTGTATAGGCATTGACCTAACAGCTAAGTATAACGGATTTAACAGACAAACATTAATGTATGGATTTAAAATGTATGACTCGTGTAAAAATACATCTACGTCTCAGAAAAAAAAATATTATTATTAATTAATTATAAAAAGTTAGAATTTCTCTCGGTCTTTTAAAATTGTTGAAAGAAATGTTTGGAAGTGTTATAACAAGGTATGTATTTTTATCCTTCAGGGAGTTTATTATAGTAGTTAAATTTGTCTGCTTGAATGGATTACTCAAGCAACAGGTAGCAGGTTCCAGGAAGACAGGAAAAAATATACTTTTTTGTTTAATTAACTAGAAACTGTTGAATATCGTCTGACAAGGTTACAAGCTGTCTGCTTTTTTGGAAGTGACATGTGTAACAGGTTGTCTATTATAGAGAATCACATCTTTCCTTGAAAATCCTTTCTTCTTTTTGAAAGAAGTAATAGGATTAGCGAAGTATTTCTAGAACTATATTTGTTGTGTACCACTTTCCGGTAACCTTTAAATGTAAATAATAGTTTACCCAAAAATCTCTCCAGCAGCTCATTTTGTAATTGATTCATTTTTGAGTGTAAGAAAGGAAATTAGTTTTCTCATAACATGACACTTGGTAATTCTGAAATCACATGCTTAAGAAATGAACATATAAAAAATAAACTAAATATTTTCAAACTTTTAGATCCAATAATTAAATATAGGAAAGCCTGGAAAGTACATATTGATAGAATGCCAGAAAAAATATTTTCCAAAATGATTGCTAAATTATAAACCACACTCAAGGAGAAATGTTGGACGCCCACACAGAAGGTGGTCTGAACAATTTTAACAGTTCTAGCTTTCATAAAACCGGAGTGAGCCAACAGGCTTAATCCCTGGAAGATGAAGAAGAAGACATTCTTTATGTATTACAAGGAAATTATCATCCCAAATCCTCTCAGAAATTGTTAAACTAATAATGTATAAAAGGTTATTCTTTAAGTTAAATTATGCGGATGCGATACAAGACAAATCATATTTTTAGGGAGCAGAAAATACTACAAGTATTTGAGAATAAGTTATTATGAAAAT